>JASSUY010043621.1:0-12710 GCA_032466535.1 Forpus xanthops | reverse complement strand
TCATCGGGAACTTCACCTGACTGCCAAGATTTTTCAAATATGATGGACAGTGGCTTAGCAACTTCATCTGCCAGCTCTTTCAGGACCCATGGATGGATTTCATCAGGTTCCTAAGATGGTCTCAAACCAGATCCTCTCCTGCAGTGGGCCCAGGCTCTTCATTCTCACAGTCCCTTCATCTGCCTTTCAAGACTTGGGTGGTATGGTCAGAGCATTTGCGGTGAAGACAAGTCATTAAGAACCTCAGCCTTCTCCAAATCCAGGGTAGCCAGTTCCCTCGATAGCATCCAGAGGGGGCCCACGTTGTCCCTAGTCAGTCTTTTATTTGCAATGTACTTATAGAATCCCTTCCTCTAATCTTAACATCCGTAGCCAAGTTTAATTCTAAGTGGGGCTTAGCTTTCCTAACCTGTTCCCTAGTTTTCCAGACAACATCCCTGTACTCTTCCTGGGCTGCCTGTCCTTGCTTCCACCATTTATGTCTCTTTTTTCCTTTGAATTTTTGCCCAGCAGCTCCTTATCCTTCCAAGGAGGTCTCTGGTCGTCCTGCTGCACTTCCTTGTAGTTGGGATGTATCACTCCTGAGCTTGCAGCAGGTGATCCTTGAATATCACCAACAGTCTTGGGCCTCTCTGCCCTCTAGGGCTATATCCATGGAACCTTACTGAGCAGGTTCCTGAAGAGGCCAAAGTCTGCTCTCTTGAAGTCCAGGGCAGTGAGCTTGCTCCACGCTCTTCTCACTGTCCCAAGGATCTTGAATCTGACCATCTCATGATCACTGCAATCAAGGCTTCCCCAGAGCATCAGATTTCCAACCAGCCCTTCCCTGTTGGTGAGGACAAGGTCAAGCATGGCACCTCTCCTCATCGGCTCTTGTATTACTTGCAGAAGAAAGTTATCTTCCACATAATTGAGGAACTTCCTGGATTGCATGTGCTGGGCCATACTATCTCTCCAGCAGATATTAGGGTGGTTGAAGTCCCCCATGAGAACAAAGGCCTTTGAGTGTGAGGCTATTCCTATCTGTCTATAGAGCGCTTTATCCACCGTGTCCCCTTGGTCAAGCAGTCTGCAACAGATCCTCACAATAATGTCTCCCATCACTGTTCTCCCTTTAACCCTGATCCACAAACTCCCTGTCGACTGCTCACCTGTCCCCAGACAGAGTTCCACACTCTCCAGCCTATCCCTAACATAAACAGCAAGTCCCCCTCCCAACCTACTGGACCTGTCTTCCCTAAAGAGCCTGTAACCTTCCATTCCAGCACACCAGTCATATGAGCCATCCACCATGTTTCTGTGATGCCTCTTATATCATACCCCTGTAGATGTTCACATACCTCTAATTCCTCTTGTTTGTTCCCCATGCTATGGGCGCTTGTGTACAGGTCTCTGAGCTGAGCTCCATTTGAAGCTCATTGGCTGGAGCAGCTGAATACCTCTACATTGCTCTGAATGTTTATTATAGGTGCTGGCAAGTGACTTGGTGTGTTGGGATGGAACAATGCCCCCTTCCCACAACACATCTAGTTTAAAGCATCCTTGACCAGTCTGGCAAGCCTCACACGAAATCCACTCTTCCCTTTGTCAGATCAGCTCCACTAGCCCCCAGTAGACCTGGCCTACTAAATTGAGTCCCCTGTTCAAGGTACCCAAGCCCCTGACTATAGCACCACTCTTCTAACCGTTTATTAAGCTGGCCAATCCTCCTAGACTTTTTAAGGTCCTGCCCTGTATCCTGGAGAACTGACGAAAAGACAATCTGAGCTCCAGAGCCCCTAACCACCTTTCCCAGAGCTCTGTAGTCCTTTATGTTCTCTGGGCTACTGCTATTTATATCAGTAGCACCCACATGGATCACTAGAAGTGAGTAATAGTCAGTGGGACCAACTAGAGCAGGCAGCCTCTCTGCAACAACCCTGATCCAAGCCCCTAGTAGGCAACACACCTCCCTTAAGACTGTGTCAGGCCGACAGATGGATGCCTCTGTTCCTTTCAGAGTAGAGTCCTCTAATACTACAGCCCGCAGCTTTTTCCTGGCAGCACCAGTAGCGATCTTCAGAAGTGCATCAGCCGGCTATTCATGGTGTGTGTTTCCTCATCAGCCCCCTGTAGAACTGCAAAGTGGTTCTGGGTGTGGACAATATATTTAGGAGGAAGCCCCTTGCTTTTAATTGTCCTCTTCCTCTTTTTTTTTTTTTTTTTCTGTTATTGTTTCCCAGCTTCCTGGGTTAGCACCCTCTTTACCTGCATGAGCGACAGGAGATGTTTGAGGCCCCTGCACCCTCAGGTCCTGGAGCAAGCAGTGCTGCTTCCTCTCATCTTCCCTGAAATCTCTCAGCCTAGTAACAGCGCTGCACAGCTCAGCCCCTGCTGCAGGAGGACCTCCACCAGGGAGCACAGAGTGCAGCCCTGCCCACTGTGCATCCTCCTCTCAGGAGACCAATGCAGGCGCTCTCTACACCCTGAGCTCTGCGCTACATCCCCTCTCATCGGCTGTCTGAGTGCCTTACACACTGACCACTGCCGGGACAGCCAAAGCAGAGCTCTCAGGCCCGACCCTGGTCATACGGCGAGTACTCACCATGCCTCTCGCCTGCCCACGCGAACTCTCTCAAACCCGCCCTGTCTACCTGCCCCTGTCCCTTGCGCTCCCGGGGGCAGGTTTTTATCCAGTCAGGGCTGGTGCCGCTCCTCCTGACACCGCCTCCTCTGAATCACCGACTCGCGTCCGCAGAGCTGCCGGCTCCTGGGAAAGTCCTTTCGAGGACTTGCGGCTCCCTAGGTGGTTGTTGCTGCTCCGAGTTGAAGCTCCTGGACGCCGAGCCTCTCCCTGGTCTTGCGCCGCCTCTCTCGAGCTAGTCATCTCAGCAATGAGTGATCTGAGACAATGGTGTATGGGGTGATTATGTCTTGTGAGAAAAATCGGGTAGATTGGTCTCTACAGGTAACACAGCATAACATGACTATTACTGCCAATGACCAACTCTCAGGGATCTCTCTGTATGGAAATCCAGCGTTCCATATAAAAAAATCCCTAAACTATCATGCTAGGTAGTCTGTTGTCATTATGCTGTTCCTTCTCCACTGCTCTTACTTGATTTTTGTTGTCTATAGACAACTCTGGGTAATATGTTCTCAGATGCGTTTTGTTACAAAGGGTCTCTGGATTTTAAAAGCCACATTTATTTCCAAATTATTTTATTCTAGAGTTTTTCTTAATTGCAGTATCATTAGCTAATTCTGCAATCAGTGATCCCCTTCACAGTGCAGCTTTAATGGTAGCAAAAAAAAAAATTAAAAAATAAAATTAATATTATAATAAAAATATTGGTATAGAACCGAAGATGAAATCAAATTATTAAAAATTTGTAGTTTTTTTTTTTTTTTTTTTTTTTTATCAGTGCTTACTTCTGCCTGGTTTCATCCCCATCAGGAGAAATCTATGAAGTTTTAAAAGTCTGATAATTTACTTTGTATAACAATTCAGAAATAGGACTTTTTCGTGTGTGTGCATACTAAATGACATCTAGGACAGTTGATTTCATCAATAATAAACTCCCATTGCAGTAGTTAGTGACAAAAAATGTTTCTCAAGGGAAGTAAATATTTACTTACATATTTATAAACTTTCTCAGTGCTTTTTATGAAACTCCTCAGCAGCTCATGCAAAATAAACTGGTAAATTAGAAAATGCTCTACATAAAAATGCATATTAACCTTTTTCTCTGTTTCACCTGTCTTTCAAAGAACTAACATGAGGAAAGTGTAAAAGTCATAGTGCAAACTGAGGAGCTCTAAATCTCTTTTGGATTTTACTTTTTTGCTGATTTTTGGCTGTCATTGTCTTGCCCACATGCAGCATGGTCTCTGCAGCGTGCCTGGGAATCACATTTACTTCAGGCACAAAACATCCCCATAAGAGTGGCAGGGTTGAGGGGCTGGGTCTTACCAAGGCAGTGTGTGAAGGGACAGCTTGGGTGAGGGGCTGCCCAGGACTGAGAGATTAAGATTCTGTTGTCCCATACCTCCCAGCAGGCTGGAACAAGATGCTGCATTGTTTCAGAAGGGCATCACGAAGATAAAATACACTAAAGACAACCAGGTGCTAACTTAGGCATTACAGCTTTGGAGGGGGAACACAGGTTCATTTACGCATCTTAGAAGCAGAAGTTGATTAATACAGAGCACAGCTTTGCTTTCTTTGAAGTAAGGGTAAAAGGGGAAAAACATCCTATCCTTCTAAAGAAGAAAGGGGTATAAACTAAGAAAAGGAAACACTGCTATGATGGCAAAGGCTAGCATGGTATTATTACTGTAACACCAATGATTAGGAATTAAAGGAGGCCCTACAGCCTCCTGTAATACACAACTGTGTATTACAAACAAGAACAGAGTTTTAATGAAACTGCTCAATCTTTAAAGACAACTTCTAGGCTTCCTGCTGGTGGGTGCCCATCTATCCTCTCCCCGTAACCTTCCCGAAGCCTGGCCATCTACTACCAGGTGCAGGTGACAGTGGCAAGGCTCAGATGTGATGGTGGTGGTCTCTTCCACTCTTACCTGCACTGCAGATCACCCTCTATCTTTACCTCCCATGGGGATGACTCCTGTGCAGGAGAGAAGTCGGGGCCTTTTTTCCCTGCTTGCCATATTGCATCATGGAGGAGACTGACATGACCCCTTTTGTCCACAAAACTCCTGGAAACCTCATGGGATTTAACTGGCCTTTCAGGGCAACACCCATCCCCTCCCAAGCATAAAGACTGTTGAATCAGTTCAGAGGAGAGTGTGCCTCAGCAAGGATGTGGGCCCTCTCCTCCAGAGCCCTGGTAATCTGGGGTAGTGCTCTGGATATGTGCAAGTTTCCAGACCTTTACCACAATGAAGTCCCAGCTCAGACACCTGGGCTTCCCTGAGTGAACCCTGGAAAATATAATCTGCATTTAGGACCCAGTAAATTGATGCCTGCAGAAGTGCTGTATGTATCTATACCAAATAATAACAATATAAAGCTATTAGTTTAGCCATCTAGCTTCCCTCACTGCTTTGCCACCATTATGTTAATAATGACTGGAGTGGCAAAAAATATTGAGCCATTTTTCCTACTGGAATGCACTGAAGGAGTAACTGCTTCTGTAGGACTGAAAAGAAAGATGGTGGCTTTTTCCTCAAAAGAAAATAGGCAGGAAGGCAAGCTGGCATTTACTGTATAAAATATTCTTATGAAGTTCATTATTTTCTCTTTCAGTGGGTAAGGAAAGAAGTTCTCTTTGGAGGGGAGACCAGTTAACTACATATGTTTTTCACCTGCAAAAGGAGGGGGGGGATGACTGCTTCAATGTTAACTCAGATTCTCACATACTGGTTTAAGAAAAATATGTTTCACAAAGGAATATAAACTCAAAATTAATTTTTTTTTTTTTTTTTTAAGATGTAGAAAAGAAGGCAGAGAAAAACAGGAAGAGCTATGGAGGGTAAGTTCTGCAAAAGGATCTGGTGTTTCTGACCACTGTTCCTGTCTGAGTGCATTCAGTGCTGTGCAGCAAAAGAAGGGATACATAACACATCATAATTTTATTAGACAGTTCTCTGCTAAAAAACACAGAAAACTAGTTCCAGTAGCCCCAGTGTTGCAGTGGCAACAGGACATCCATGCTTTTTGATTGTATTGCTGTTATTTGAAGTGCTGACCTAAGGTTTCAGAAAGTAGCCTTACGCCTCTTATGGCACTTACCTGCGAGGGCTGCAAGTTTGCGTTCCAGCTAGCCAAGTGTTCTACCCATGTACAAGAGCTGTTTTCATGTGCCTTGCATGTTACAGTTTCAGGATTATAGAATGTATATTTTCAATATTTAAGCATCACCTCGAGGCTTCTCTATGTTTTCTGCTCACCCATTATGCCTGGCCTTACAGACGCACTAATTTATGTCCTGATCCATGCTCTGGGAATTAGTGTCATGGCACTGAATAAGATTGTAAAGAAGTCAAGTCTTCTTTTTATTTTTTTTTTTTTAACCTCTGTATGTTGAAGGTACTTATCTTGTTATGTGAATATGGATGATAGTTTCTTATGAATATGGAAAAGAGTGGGGAGGGATGGGTCAGTGTTTAACCGCTCTTAACCTTTCCATCAAGTTGACCTTCCCATAATATGATGCATAGGAGGGGTCAGGCTTAGCTGATTTTCTGTAGAATACCATTAGTAATTTTTTGCCACAAATATTTGCCCTAAAGCCTTGTTTGCCACCTATATAATTATTAGAAGACTCTTATAATTGTATTTGAAATTCCAAGTTGACACTTATGTCACAGTACCATGGCACACTATTATGTTTAATTTCTCTTTTGTTCGTCTCATTTAATATACTGAAGAATTATATTCAAAAGAAGATCCCACACACTTCTTTTCCTTACCATTACCGGCTACGTGTTCCTCCCCTACCTGCTAGAACCATCAATTTAATTAAAAAAAACTAAAGAGGAGAAAAAAAACTTGTATAAGTTTGCACTTTCAGAATGTGAAGTGGTAAACACTCTATTTCATATGTTGTTTTCTGAAGCTGAGGTAATAAGATATTTATATTTCCCTGATAGGTAGAACTAATAACCCAGTAGTATTACAGCATTTTGATGTTAAATTAATCCTGACTTTGACATATTGTACAATCTGAGCTGTTCAGCCCAAATTATGTTCATTTGATCCTTGTAGAGATCAATTAACTTCTTCCTCCACCCTGGCAAATTTGCTTGGGTGTCTCCTGTAGTGCTACTCCCTTTCATCCCAGAACCCAGGGGTGAGGCTCTTTAGTATGAAAAACTCATGGGAAGGTGTTAAATAGTAGGTGATGCCCAGGCTGTTAATTCTCACTGGGCCTAGCTTGGAATGGAAAATCCTGGTGCAGCCACAAAGTGGTCATCTATGAATGATTAAAAAGGGCTATACTGTATGGAAATGGGATAGGATGATCATGTGAGATCGTCAGGTGAATGTACTTGTTAGGTTTTTGCATGGTTGTACCTGATCTCATACAGTGATCTGGATTGCTTTCAGATAACACTGTAGAGTGGAAAATGTATTTGGATTTAATACAGAAAGTTTTCCAGTCTTGCGTTCTTTTTTTTTTTTTTTTAAATAGTATTTATTTTTGAGTTTTCTGATGGGTTTTGGAAGCAGAGGAATGCAATATGAAGTCTTAAAGAGTAAGCACTATTCAGCCACTATAAAAAGAGTGGTAGTTAACCTTTTCTTATTAGCCGCTTTCTACTTAGCCATACCTTTTGGAACAGCTGAAAACTTTCGTCCACCTGCTGCAGATTACTATCTGGATTGACTGTTTCAGTTTGAAGTTTGAATGTTTTACTGTGGCAGCAATCCTGGTTTCTTACTGTTCATCATCTGTCGTTCTCTAAATATTTTTTTTGCAACAAATTTGTCACAACCAGTAGATATTTTACACTCTTTTTACTGATTGAAAACTGATGTACCACAAACGTAAGCTAGTTTTCCAGGGAAGATCAGTAAGCACAAAAAGGTCTTATTGGTTTATTGGGCTCATGTGGTTAAGGTGTGCCAATTTCTGTAGCCAAGAGCAATGTAAAGGAGTGGGTAGCAACAGATGTGTCTTTCTCTGCTCTCTAGCTTAATAGATGAGATTTCCAGTTGTATTAAAAGCAACAGAATTTTGCAAAAATCTGGATTGGAACTGAAATTTATAGATTAAAATCCACAGTAGGATTTTGTTTGCCTGTAAGCAACTATAAATACAGTGGACATAAGTGGATACTTTGTATAGCTGTGTATTTGAAGTCAAGCCCACATGTTTAAGCAGTTGGCTTTTTGCAGGTCAAGTGTAAGACTGGTTATATTATATTTTTATTACTTAGCATTGCAGTAGTAACAAGGTACTTAGTTCAGCACTGTTATTTTTGTTTATGCTATGCACTTCCGAGATAATTTAATTAATTTTGCCATTCTGTTAATTACTATGGACATGTATTGCATAATACAGAATACTTTCTGAGTAAATTAGCTTCATGCTGCTGTGTGACTATCCACTTCTATTTCGCTTAAAGGTTGCTATCAGTTACTACATGGTATGCAAAGCAGACATATAGCCAGATGCTATCTTGCAGAGTTTATAGTTTAAACATGCAAAACAGGTGAAGGGTAGGAAAAGTGAGAATTTCCCATGATCTCAAAACAGCCGGTAAAGGATGATATGGACAGCATGCAGGATCTAGTCACTGCTCCATCTATATTGCTGTCCCTTTGGAAGAGCAGTCTATCAAAGATTAAGATACTTACACACACTCGAAAGGGGTTTAGTGGGTTTATTTTAATTATTATTGTAAAGTAAATGTCAGCTATTCCATCTGCCCCTCAACATAACCATCATTAATTAGCTGTTTTCCTTTAGACATTGCATCAGAGGTGGATTTTTAAGGATAGATTTCAAAGAAGCAAGGACAATAGCCTGACAGCTCAGTTCAGGGAGGGCACTCCATGTGTGAGGGACAGGGTGGAGCTGTGTGTGAGGGAAGCTGACAAACAGCAGAGAAAATTGTTATTGTTGGTGGATTAGAAAAAACTGTGAGAGAGAGAAAGAAAGAAAGAGAAATGCAATTAGAGACAAGAACAGACAAATAAAGAAGGGTGGAGTTTTGAAGAACCTTGAAGCTGAGGACAAGAAACGTGAACTTGCTGTTGTGAAACCAGGAGTGATGTAGTCAAAGCAGACAAGGAATGTAACCCGCAAGGGTTGGAGGGGGGGAGGAAAAAAAAAAAAATATATATATTAATGATATGCTATCTCTTGATAATCTCAGAAAGCATAAATTGGCAGGAGAACCTCTGGTTCTGAAACCTTTTAGAAACTGAAAAATTTTTGAGGAAGAGAGATGGCATCCAAAATAGCACATTATATATATAAAAAAAAAAAAAAAAAGTAAAAAAAAATGTGAGCAAGGGCATTTGCAGTCCTAAAGCTGAATGTTAATTGAAATCCTACTGTGCCAACAGGAACATTGGAAAGAGACCAGTCAGGATTAGACTAATTAAGATGTCTTTAAAAGAAAGCAGGAAAAAAAAAAAAAATCTACTGAAAAACTGAACAGGTTGGATTATCTTAAAGAGGATATTACCAAATACACAGAAAATTCTTAAAGAATTTGCAAAGTGTGTTCATCTTGCAAAACATGAATTGAAGTAGACTGGAAAATTGCCACAGTTAAAGAAAAGTTGCCTTCTAAGTATCTTTGAGAGCTATTGTCTGGGAATGTGCTGAATAAGAGCTCTTTGTCCCATATGTGCTTTGTTTCGAGGAGAGATGCTAATAGCTGCTTTAAGGAAGTTGGTCAATTCTGTATAACCCTTCGTAGCAAGTTTCTCTGACATAAAATACTCAAGACTTGTCTCCCCTCTTCCTTTTTTTCACTTGCTTCCATTCAGCTTTGCATGCCTGGCTGTATAAAGGGGCAAAAGGAGGTTCATTCTGGAGTTGGTGAATGGAATTTCTTTTTTTGCTGAGGTAAAGTTGTTGTCTAAGGTGGCCTTGTTACAACTGTGATAGAGAGGAGATGACCTTCTTTCTGTGCTTTCACTTCACAGAGCTCTTGGGAAGCATAAAAATGCTCATGTGGGAGTAGAACATGAGCAGTAAAGATGGAGACAGTTTCAACTTGTCTTTGCTTGGACCAGTGTGTTGTGGGACACATGGATAGGAGTCTGAGATTGTTGATAGAAGCAGTGTTTGTCAGGCAACTTCCACAGTGGAAGCTGATGACCCACATGCAAGTCTTTTACGGACCTTGGGAAGGTAACCATTGCTTCTGACATTACAAAGCGATAATGGCATTTGACAGAAGAAACCATGAATATTTTAGTCCTTTAAAAGGGGTTAAGAAGTATGCCTAGCATTGAGTCAAGCTTTTTGAATTATTCAGTGGGAATAAGTGAACCAATTTATTGGACCTCTTCCTTGTTCATTCAGATCACTCTCAACCTCATTCTTCTTTCCATGAACAGAGTGGCTTTTCTCAAGCGTTCTACAAATAGTTTATACAAATATCAGCCAATAGAACTTGTGATCTCTTTCCTTCAACCATTATTAGCTGTTAGCCTTGTAAAATTTTCCAGATTATTGCTTTTATATTAGTGGATGGCAGGACTTTCAAAATAAAATAAAATAAAATAGTGAATCTTGAATAAATGTACTTCTGTGTAACTACCGTTCAGTGCAAAATTTCAAATATGACTGTTTGTGAAGAAAGCAGCCACAGTAAGAACAAATAAGCTCTTATCTGACAGGTGGATTTTAATGGGGTTGAAATTGTATAATAGCCCAACAGGAACTTTCTCAGGAGTGAGGGTCTCATGTTGGCAAGAGCCACTTGTGCATAGCCCTGAAAATATCTCAGCTATTCAGAAAGCCACAACATACAATGTACACTTAACTGTGTTCAGCAATAGTTTTAGACCTAGCTGAGTATTTTATTGTAGCTGAACAGTTGAAAATTTGATGAAGAGTGGATATGAAAGGTATTAATATGGTTAAATGAAAGTGAACTCTCAGGAATGTTTCTGAGCCTTGCTTTTGTACTATTTAACTTGCTTGGATTTTTGCACTTGTGCATTTATTTATTTACAGAAGCCCCAGTCTTTCTACAAAACTACTCTCTGTAATGACATTCTTGGGAGGTCTGCGGCTTGTCTCACGCTCTTACATTTATGAAGACAACCCAAATAAGTAAGCCTGACAGTGTAAACTCTACATATTGATGTAGTACCTTTCTTAGCATCTGATATGAAGCTACACACAATAGGAAAGCCAGAACCTTTCTAGAAAATAGCACAGGCAGTAAATCCCATTCTAAGCCATTTATCTAAGCAAAATGGAGTGTACAAGGTACTAAACTAGTCTGACAACCTGTATTTAGTGTAATGATTTGTTTGCTCTTTGGCAAGCTCTAACCATTTACTATTAACTATTGCAGAGGAAAGGTAAGGTTATTATTTCCTCATAAAGTAAATAGTGATACTTCACAAAACAGAACATCTGCCCCCGTTATTAAAATATTTTGACAGTTTTAAACTGGTTAACATTTAATCTCATTTGTTAATTATGGGAAGCAATAGTATGTGTTCTGAAGACACAAAAATAAATATTTTTGTGATTAGAAAACTTGTTACACTCCAACAATAATTTTTTTTCTCAGGGTCCTTTTCTTAATCTGAAAAATAGTGTAGACATTACTTTGGCATTGTAAATACTGAGGCTACTTGGAACTAAGCCTACTACTTTTAGGTGGCTTAAAAACCCAACCCTTATTTTTATCTTACTGCCATATAAAAAAGAGAAGCATAAACAATTTTCTGTGCTTAGCAAAACAGGTTGTTGTATAGGTATCTAGGGGAATAGGCTATAATGTTTTCCTGTCCTAACAATATTATCTGTGTGCTTCACTGCTGCATGTTTTAAGATTTTTTTTTTTTAAGAGAGCCTGAAAATGTCCCATTTATATGTTTTAAGGGCAGAGAACAAGAATTGTAAACTAGCCAAGGAAAAGAGAATCATTAGTTTTCAGCCACACCTGGTATTTGGTCCAGTTCACTAAGCAGCTGTATGACTGCAAACGAGTTACCTGAAGAAAGGAGGAAGGAGCAGGCAGATATGAATAGCTAATCCTTCTCACTCTGTGCCTCTATGGGTTCCCATTTGATTGAAACAACTCCATAAGTGTGATTTGAGATGGGGACTCCAGAAACCTGAGCTGGACTCTGCTTCTGTAATTTAAGATGCTGTACTTTTGGCAAGTAACTCACTGCTCTATATTTTTTCTAACTGTCTTTCCTCATGCTAAAAGTTTTTCTTGTCTGTGCAGAACAGTTTTTAGTAGTGTATTTTTTTCTCTCTTACTACATTTGAACAGTACTTAGAATAGTGAGGTCTGTCCCTCAGATGAAGGCTATCAGCATGAATAAAGACTAAAATATTTTGAATGAGACTGTGCAAGTGGAGCTAGTCTGCTTTGTGCCACCTTCATCATTACATGTGGTAGAATGTCCAGAATCTCTATGCTTATCAACTTTGTTTTATATAGCACTTTTTCTACAATGTGTCAAAAGCATTTTAAAGAACAATAGCTACTGAGTTGAATAATCAATTATAGATAATAATACAGTACAGTACAGATAGTGCAAAGTGTATAATTATAGTATTTGATTTGGTTCTGTTAGAAGTCAGTGGCAATTTAATGTTCACATCATCAGTGGAAGCAGGAAGCCCACAGTAGATAAATGCTCAGCACAGTTAGTTGTTTTCTTGGTTTAAACCCATCTGGTAACTCAGCAACACGGAGCCTCTTACTGACCCCCTTCCCTTCCCCCTCCTCCACCCAGTGAGGGATGGGGAGGAGAATCAAAAGAACGTAAAACCTACTTGTTAAGAGAAGAACAGTTTAATAACTTAAAGTAAAATATAATACAAATACTACTACTACTGATAATGAAAAGAGAAATAATGAGGGGAGAGAATATAAAACTAAAAAGGGCAAAGGAAAAAAAAATTAACAGCAGTGATGCACAGTACAACTGCTCACCACCTGCTGATCGATATCCAGCCTGACCCAAGCAGCAATCTACTCCTTCCCCCCCAATTTATATCCAGGGCATGATATACTGTGGTATGGAATACTCCTTTGGGGTAGTT
>JASSUY010043617.1:17712-37437 GCA_032466535.1 Forpus xanthops | reverse complement strand
GAGCAAACTGCTACCTTCAAAAGACTTCCTCCTTAAAGTTGGTCCTCATTTTGAATGCTGGATGCTGTTCTGATCCTCAGAGCCCAGAAATTATCCATATAAATGGAAAATGCTCAAAGAAAGGCAAAGATTATCAAAGGTTTGGAGTAAATAAATAAACTTCGACACTGCAGCCTCAAAGAGCAATGACTAAGGTGGAATATGATAGAGTTCTACAGTATCTCTATTGCCCAAGAAAGAGCACAAGAATAAAAACAAAAGAAGACAGGTCTTCATACAAAATCTTATGAATCCACCCTGAAAATGCACTCCAGGTGGGATAAGAGAAGGATAACTTAGAACTTACTGAGGAGTCAGGAACATTCCCCAAGTTAAAAATTACCAGCACCACAAAGTGCACCAGCAGGGAGCATCAACAGTTTACCCTGTTCTTACTCTTCTCTGGACAGCTTTGTGTAATGACCCTTGGAGGCCAGATTTGCACAAGACAGTCTGAAACCACTTTGCTGTTTCCACCAACCCTGCAGAGACCCCCAGGCAAGGCCAGACCATCAGCATAATTCACCCACCTGCCTCCAGCATCCAGCTCATCTCTCACCTCTCTCCTGGATGCAGATGACTCCTGGATGGCACAGCAGGCCACTTACACCATTCCTTGCTTGCCGTCTTTAATACCATGTTCTTAGAACAACCTTTTCCAATTCAGGATAGCCATTCCCACCCAAGTACACCAACATATATGTATTTATAAACTGAGTAATCTATTTCTTCAATTAATATATTTATTATTATACATGTATATGTACATTTGATACACCCAGTGTATATCCTATATCCAGCAGTCATTTTGAGGAGTGTTCAGATAGAGTGAAGATAGTCATATGCACACACAGCGTTGTCACAGGTACAAGAAACAGCCTGAGCATTTGTAGCTTGAGACTGAAAGATTTTTCAGGCAGAAAACAAAGTCTGAAAGCATCACAATGAGTGAAAACCGAAAAAATGAGGCGAGATGGGCAGATGCTGGCAGACAAACATGTTACTAAGCAATGCTTACGGAAATTGTTCCAGTGATTAAGAAGTTCACAAACTTCGTTTGCAGGAGAAGCACTAGACTGGTGGATAAGCAGCATACTCAGAAGCCTTGGGTCCCTGGCTCTGCTAATAGCAGTCAGACCTCCTGCCCTGCTCTTCCCCATGGTTACAGATGGTACTTGTGCTGTGAACAGCTTTTCAGAGGCTTCTCTCCACTCCAAGCAGGCATAATGATGAATTAGAAACCTGTTTATCATCTAGCTTGGTACTGAAGTGGGGCTTTAGAGTGGTGCTTTAAACAACACATCATGGGGGATATGCCACCAAATTCAGTAACTTCCCTATGAGGACCCCAGAAACAAGAATACAGCTACAAGCTGGACTGGGAGTTAGCTGAGTTACTTGCACTAGAATAATTTATATTGGAAAGGTCTTTAGGATCATGAAATCCAACCACTGCCAAAGCCACCACTAAACCGTGTCCTTGAGTGTCATATCTACATGTCTTTAAATACTATCAGGGACAGTGAGTCCACCACTGCCCTGGGCAGCTTGTTCCAATGCCTGAGCACCCATTTTGTGGAGAAATTGCTCCTAATATCTAATCTAACCATTCTCCAGCACACCTTGAGGTTGTTTCCTCTTATCCCATCACTTGTTACCTGGGATAGGAGACCAATCCCACCTCACTACAACCTCCTTTCAGGCAGCTGTAGATAGCAATAAGGTTCCCCCTGAACCTTCTTTTTTCTCCAGACTGAATGCCCCATGTCCCTCAGCTGTTCCCCATCACATTTGTGCTCCACACCCTTCAGCAGCCCTATTGCCCTTCTCTGAATCCACTCCGGCACCTCAGTGTCTCTCTTGTACAGAAGGGTCCAGAACTGAACAGAACATTCGAGGTGCAGCCTCACCAGTGCCCAGTGCAGGGGGATGATCACTGCCCTGGCCCTCTTGGCACACTATTGCTGGTTCCTACAGCCAGGATGCCTTTGGCCTTCTCGGCTGCCTGGGCACAAGCTGCTCATGCTCAGCTCCATCAGTCAGCACCCCAAGGTCCTTTTCCATGAGCAGTTTTCCAGCCACTCTGTTGTGGCCCAAGTGCAGGACCTGCACTTTGCCTTGTTGCACCTCATCCGTATGGCCACAGCCCATGGATCCAGTCTGTCCAGACCCCTCTGCAGAGCCTTCCTACCCTCTGGCAGATCAATGCTCCCACCTGACTTGGTGTTATCTGCTAACCTCCGCTCAACCAGCACCCCCCCAGTTAGCCCGGGCTGCTGATACATGATGGAAACTGGCTTGATGAGCACTTCCACCAGCTCCTTCAACACCCTTCGGTGGATCCCATCCAGCCCCATAGCTTATATGTACCTATGTGGTGTAGCAGGTCACTGAACATTTCCCCTTGGATTTTGGGGGTTTCACTCTGCTCCCTATACCTGTCTTTCAGCTCAGGGGGCTGAGTACCCTGGTCTTATTGTTAGAGGCAAAGAAGGCAACAGGTACCTCAGGCTTTTCCTCATCTTTTGTCACTGTTTATCCCTGCATCCGATAAGGATGGAGATTTCTTTGTTGAAGAGCGTTCAGCCTTCCTGAACTCCTTTGCCCATCAGGACTGTCTCCCAAGGGACTGTGTTGATAAGCATGTTACCTAAGGAAAAAAAGCTGTCTCAGATCACAGAAGTTCAGACATCTGCACTATCATGGAATATGAGTCTCTGAGTTATTTGAGACTGCTGGAAATTGGCAGTAACCCCAAAAAATGAGGAGGGGAGTAGTTTACTTCACATCAAGAAGGTTTATTCTTTCATCTTTTGTCAATACCATTTACAGAGTATTAATGCTCATATCAGATGGAAAGCCACAAATCAAGTTTGACACATAATTGTTTTTCTTCACATACTATCTGTAAAGTATTCTACTTTACAGATCCCCTACTGCCTGCCTGAGTCTTTCCACTCAACACCTTCAGGAGGCTACTTGAGTGCAGAGGGAACTTGACTTAAAGGCTAGATCAGAGAAGAAAGGAAGTAAGTTATTCTTTATGCTTTTCTGCAATGTCTCAGCATGTTATCAAAAGCCAAGAATTTCAGGGAAAGATGTCAAAGATGGAGTGACAATGGAAGAGGGGGAATTTAATGACTCAGACTCTTTGCTGGGCATCTACAGCACCACAGAAAAACCTATGTACTAAACAGGAGTAATTTGCAAAGATGCAGTAGCAATACTACCCTATGTGATCTAGCAAACTCAATTACAGTTACACTTCAACAGATGACTCCAAATGCTGCTAAAAGACTTTATTAAAGACTACTAACAGTTTTCTTAACAATGGCACGTACAATGATTCAAAATCATGACACATAGCGTGGAGTTTTGAAGAGCACTATTACAACACACCATGGACAACAACAAAGCAGATGTGCCATCTCAGAGCTCAATGAGCAGGCCCATGAAATAGGAGTTACACAGCTGTACAAGTGTCAGAGAAAACAGACGAAAAAAGGAAAAAAGGTCATTCAATACACAGTCCTTAAATTTATTGACAGTATTACAGTACTTCACGGGCAAGGACTGGCTTGTTCCAGCTGCCCTTTCCAGAGCACAAGGGCAGCTGGAAATAGCAAAAAATATATCCCCAAAGTATCCCCAAAACAATAGGAACTCTCTAACAAACATACCTCAGGTGCAATCACTTCTCCAGACCTTCCTGCTTCTGAGTTTTCAGTCAGAAATTCTGACCTCCCTGCTATCACTTTGCTCAGGACAGTGTTTTGTTTTGCAAGAAAACAAAACCAGGATGCTTCTTTAAGACAGTGCAAAAATATTTTCAATGGTATAGTTAAAACACAGATTAATGACAAACAGCACAGACCAATGGCAGCACGGCCAACAGAGACTTCAAGATAAACCAAAAGGACCTGCTGCTCTTTGACCAGCACTCCAGACTGAGGGCTTGCAGAGGGGAGATATGATGATCTCTCCCAGGCAAGCCATCATTTCTGGGTTCATAGTGAGGAATGGTCTCAGCTACTACAGGTAACAAAATGCTACACAAAGCCTGCAAGTATTAAATTACCCAACTCTATGCCAAATAACTAATGAAAGAGTATCTAAGCGGAAAAAGTATATAGCAGCCATGCTATTTGTCATGGCTCTAATGTTGTTCCCTTCCTTACCGCGTCTGTCACGGTAGCCAAGGTGTGACTTGCGGAGTTCAGCAGCTTACAGCAACCCCGTGGTGATGCAGATTTCCCAGCAGCACGTGGGGATTTATATTCTCCGAGACACACAATCTAATTATAATAGCAGGGCAGCTGCAGTCTGCTCCTGCTGTATTGTCTTTGCAGCTTTTGTCTATGAGTTCTTAGGCCCCTCTGCAGTTGTCCAAGTGATCTCACCCATGCTCACAGCAGCACATCCATGGTCATATTCATCTGGTGTGCATCTTCAGAGCAATTTGCAACTTATTTATAAGCAGACACTGAGGTGTCTGTGTATCACATCAGGACACTGGTATAATCTGTGCCAGAACATCCACTGGCAGCTCCACAGTACACAAATTCAATGAGAGATAACTGTGATTTGCCAAAGCCCCGAATCATTCTTCTTCTCCCAATTTTCAACAGTTGTGTGTATCGTAGTGTGATTTGTAGAACCTTTTCAACATCTGCCAACTTCAGAGGATAAAATCACAGTGCTGCATATCAACAAAACCCAGCATACCCGGCCTCCAATATAAAATAATTTATATACGCAAAGCAGAATTTGCATCTTAAATAACAAGAGACTGTCTCATTCTCTATGGTGTCTTAACCCAGCTACTAAAAAATAAATAACTCACATCAGACTGATGGGTTTGTTTCCTGTACAGCACACGTGCGCTATCAGAGCTGACAAAAACAACAAGAAAGAAACTTCTGTGATTAATAAAAGAGAATTGTTGAACACTTGCACATATTGGCACAAGGCAGAAGAGAAAAGGGAATATTACACAACTCAGCTCAAGTGCCTTCCTCTGTGGAGCGGGACTCAGATTTCAACTTTACAAATTCTCTGGCAACTTCATCATTGGTTCTTTGAGAAAGAATCCTCAGGATTGTAAGTCCAGTTTCATCCATGTGAATCCTGCGCCCCAGGGGGCACCAGCAAGCACAGCTTCCTTTGTCTGCTATGTCTCTGAGCTGCATCACTGCTATCCCCAGTACCCGGTCCTCCCGAGCAAAACAGTAGTCTTTCACACAGACTTGGAGCTCATAAGAGTCAGGACCATCTTCATTTCCCAATATGCTGAAAAACACACAAAAGTTTACTTACAGCTTCTCAGAATGTATAAATTACTCTTCAAAATGAAGGTGTCAGCCGCTGGCTAGACTGCTCTGACGAGCCACAGAAAACTACTTTATACAGAAAACCCTGGTCAGAGCAGGAGAAGTAAAGAAGAATACATATGGGCATTTTTGTTGGTTTACAGCTGATACAGACAAACTGTCTAGTTAAGAAGAAAAAATGAAGAACCCTCATCAAGTTGCCTTTGTGTGTTAAACTGTGAAATAAGAGGAGCAGAGAACATTAAAGCCATGCTAATAAATTTTCAACCCAGATGACTTTAAACATTTTTGCTTCTGTTAAGGATTGCTTCATTTCAATAATTAATATTTTAATTAGATGAAGTCTTTGTTAAAAATTCAGAACCTTCCATTAAAGCAAAAGCTAATAAAAATACATCCCCAAACCCCGCTGATGTTTCTAAAATTAAAAGAATAATTTTAAAAGGGCAACAAAAATCCCTTCTCTTACAGGAAGCCTGTCAAAGAAAAATTATATGTATGGTCCTTCTCCCCTCTCCCCCAAGGTGTTTACAGTCTTTTGCTGCTCATCTCTTTTCCTCTCATTCTTAATGTACAGCCGGGTGAGCATTACTCCGTAGTTCCCTTTGTTGAGCCTTCCAAGAATGAAGATTCCTTTGTAATAATGAAAGCCAAATAAGCAGAGTTCAATACTCTGTGTTGAGAGGTACTGCAATTTTAGCAGTGCAACTTACTACTAGTTCCAACGGGTGAAGCACTTGTTCCCTGGAAACAAGTTCAGAAAGCATGTCCCACAGGTCAAGTTCGGATAAAAACACACATTAATATTAAAAGAACTAAAAATATATAATGAACTTTTAGCCGCAACTCTTACCAATAAAAGTTCATTAAAATGATAGAGTACAGTAAAGTAGGTTCATAGATCATGCAGTGCACTTCAGAAGGCAGGCAGACGATGCTGCTGATACAAAACAGACCTCAGTATCCTACCCACATTTCCTGCCAAAACACTGAAGACTGGCCAAGCTACTGGTTCATGTATTCTTTTAAACCCCAAGCAGGCTGTCTCTAGACTTTGGAAAACCTTCTCTGCCCTCTGCACCTGCACTTGCCATGTCAGATCCTCAAGCTATTTTTCACACTTACAAGTGAAAGGTTTCATTGTATTTGGGAGCCCAGTTGTTGCTCTTCGACTTGGTTGTGAACTTCCTCTTCTTGTCACTCTGTTGGGGCCCAATCATGGTGATTTCCACGAATGGACGGAACATGCCAGACGTCTGCCACTTCAAGTCATTGGCTGCCACAACTGGAAAAGAGAGTCACAACCTGGTTTACAGTAAATACTCACTTGTTCCCATTGCTCTGGACACCTTACCAGTCTGCTTCTAGTTTCATGTTTCAGAGGCCAAAGTCCAACTCAAAGCACACCGGTGGCCTGACCCATGTGGGCAGGACTTTTTTGTAATATGAAGACATACTTTTTTGCTCTAATTTAAGTTCCATGACGGGAATTAAATGCTTGGGACAGCACTTTGCTTGTGCCATATGCATAGGCTAGAAACCAGTTCAAAAAAAACAGGTATTCCCACAGCTCTTGGCAAGCTGCCCTGACAGTTCAGTGCTTAGGTCTACATTACATATGGAATGAGATAAAAAAGGTGGTGGTGGGCATTTTGGCTGATGATAGTAAAGTCTGTGTTAAAAGGAAAATGAGACTGCAAGTAAGAAAAAGCGCATGAGCTATGCGTGGTCCCAGAACCCAGAATTACTAGCTCTTTAATTCTCATCCACTCTCTCAGGTCACTGCAGGGAACAGAACGAAGCATAGGAAATGGCTCTGAAAATCAGGTTTTACACTGCATGTAGATTTAACCAGAATAGAGGCCTGAAGAGCTATTTATATAAATCTTCAGAGGAAACTAAAGTAGTTAAATATGCTGTATCCAAGCAAAGGAGATGAAGGAGGAAGAGGAAGCCTGGAATGAATCACTGCTTGGGTTATTTTCAGAGCAGCTCTTCAGGGACCAACATGGCCTTCAGGATGGGGAAGAGGAGCTTCTGAACTCTTACTGGCCCTGTGATCTCTGGGTTTACACTGAGCGGTTTTACAACATCACCCTGTCCTGCTGTTCTGTTCTCTGCAGCACAGGCTAAACTGTGGTGCCTGGTGACAGGCATCATCTGATTTTTATTTACTTCATACATCACTGACAATAAACAACAGGATAGTACATTGGTCTGTCACTGGCTGGACAAGTTCATTTGCTGTTTCTTTCCATGTTCCTGATATAAAACAGAGAAAACCATTCTGGATTCGCTTCCCATAAGCTAACACAGAAATAGAATTGACTGCCAACTGGAGATTTTCCCCAGTACAGACACAGAGCCTGAGCACATGCTTTGCCATACCTTTCACTGTGACCTTGTGTTCACCAGTTCCGGGGTGGGTATACAGGTCGATCTGTATAGATACTTCCCCCACAGGATCGTCGACACCAGAGCCTGTTGGAAGAAAATTGATACCTCCTGTGCACACATGGATTAACATTTATGGGCACCCGTCTCTGGTTTATGGCCTCAGCAAGACAATAGTTTTTTCATAGCACGCCCTCCATAGTCAGCTTTGAGTCTACACTGATAAGGTAACATTAATGCAAGGTAACATCAGGCTTGCATGCCCAACATACGTAAACACTAGCATTTTTTGCACTCTACCATGAAGATCGTATCCCGTTGGGAATACTAGTAAGAATTTTAACAGAATTTAAATGATCTAAACCTCAACAAAGGACCCTTATAGACAGCAAGGATTTTTCAGAGTTTCCCACCAAGCTACTGTGTGTACATGCAGGCATTCCAGTGGTGGGCATTGGCATTCCTGTCCTCTCAGGGGAGAAGGGAGGATGGAAAAAACCAACAAAACAAAAAAATACACCAGAGAGGAAGTTCAGGAAAAAAAGAGACAAAGACGTTAGAGATTTATATGGAGCCACTGTCAGTTTCACCTTCCAGGAACCTTTTTCCATGTTGTACATCAGCTACAAGCTGTTGCCCTGACTGCCTACCTACTTCCTCTTGGAGGTTAATGTAAACCCCTTCACTGTTGCGCACCAAAGAAGAGGAGATAGAAGCTCTCAAAACTTGCATATTTTCCTTCATCAATAAGCCAGGGAAGAAAACAAGATGTAGCTTCGCAGAGGAAAAGATAGTATGTTGTAACAGAGGGAGATTTCATGAACCTTACGATTTCTGTATTGCAATGTTTTCCACCTTTTAACTTTTCATCGTAATTATCAAGCAATATGTGGAAATGACATTTTTTTCTGTGTAGGAAAGTCAAGATGTCATGTAAATTACAGAAGATGGCTTCGCAAAATGAAAATTAAGCTTTGATAATAAGATAGTGTGATTGATTTTGCTTTCTCTTCAATAACTATCTGACCTCAGGTTAGCAATGATGTTGTAATTGGGATACCTACAGGGTAACTGAGTACCTGGTAATAGCAAAGTTATTTTGTCAATTTTGAGGCTGAGACACATTATTAAGTGAAAGAATTGCTGCGTTTGAAACTGAAGGAACTTGAAGGATAAAATTAAATAAACATTTTGATTAGATAGATCTAACAAGTCACCTTCCACAAGAGCATCCTTGTGAAAGGCAGCAAAAACAGTCATTTGAAATACAAAGGTTGAGAGCTAATCTGTGTAATTCTTTGAAGAGAATTACACAGCACAGAACAGTAGGCAGCGAAAGTCACATTAATATACAAGGATCTGAGCAACCAAAACAGAACATCAAATCATTACCTTAGGGTAGATTCTCATTCTTGACCTGAGTACCACAGCCTCTAGACTAATATTTGTACTGTTTTCTCCCTGCTTAGGAGAGCAGTGTTCCTTCATTTCTGTATACAAGCACAGAGCTTTGAAACTGGAAAACTTAATTAGTGACCTGACCCACCTGACAGTGTAGGTCTGCCACACTTGTTGGCATTTTCCATGCGAACAGACAAGGTTATCAACAGTATATAACAACTTTATCAGGCTACATCTGCAGAAATATCAGCTGTCAAACACTCAGGTCTTAATTACACTAAAGATGTAATTAAGAGGTTATAAGGGAGACACTGATGCTTCAAAGCGCTGACAGTGGAATCACTGCATTACCTTTGAGGGAATAAAAATACAGATTTTTTTTTACCTTCATTCTTGTCTTTTAATACAAAAATCTTGTTCTATAACTGAAATGATCAGAGACAAAAAAACTCCTTGTAGATGGCCAGCCAAAAACTTTCTGAGATTGTACAACTGCACGCATACACATGCTTGCACATTCAGTGACAAATTGATTTAAATCTTGGCATGGAAGTCTCATTGGTATTGCAATACTGGAAGGTGAAACTGCAGAACTGAGCTCGTGCAATGGATTATAGATGTATTTCACCTAAGATAACAGAAAGAGGGCTGTCCTGAGCACCCGGACTTTTAGTTAGCCCCCTCTTCAAGCCAGATGGTTCAAGCTTGGCCATAACCTGGAGTGCATCTCAGACATGACCACATGTTACAATAGCCCGTCTCAGTAGACTATATGCATGCAAGTCCAAGATTTGAAACAGCATTACACAGCCCATGGTAAAGGGTAGGGGAACAGGCCCATAGCATCTCTCAGAAAACAGTCCATTTTCAAGACAGCTTTCATATCCCATGAATAAACATCAAGCTTGGGGACAGGCTCTCAAGCAAGGTACAGACTTCTAGATAGTGCAATCTGTGACTCTTGTCTGTGGGATGCAAGCATTTGGTGAAGGTTCATTTCTACAGGGAGCTATGGGAAATGGGTCTCTGGAAAAGGTTTCTGAGCATGGGCAGAATGACTTCAAAAGCAAGGCAGCTGGATAATGTTGTTAGGGTAACAACATTAGTCTTGAACATACCCTTATCTGGAAGAACGTCTTCATTAGCGGTAAATCTAATACCTTTCCCATCATGCACTGAGACATGAATTCAAAGGGCAAGAAGTGAGCAGGATAGAGAGAGAAGAGTATGAATTACAATCCAATTAGTGCTGTCACTTAAACAAATAAAAGACAAATATTTTTGCTCTTAATAGACAAAATATCCTTTTAGATCTTCAACACCAACACAGGCTTTGGAGAGCAAGGCTGTCTGCAAGTAAGGGATTGTCTGGCTTAAGCAAGAACAGAATGTGTGCTGGCATAACTGAACCACAAGCTCTGGCCCAACTTTGCAGAGCAAACATTTAACAGCATAGTGCTATAGGATCCTGCTCTGTAACAAAGAGAGGGCAATAGCTACCTCACAAACTGGAAGATGCAACCATTGAGCAGTGAAGTAAGGAGGCGAATAGCCAGCATTTAAATATTTCCACATGCAGTCCCCCATATGCTTGTGAAAACTTGACTTATTCAAATCTCATCTGTCAGAAAGCTCTGGTAAACACATGTCAGTGTAAATACTGGTCTCTTCTGTTCCTCAAACCCATGTGCAGATCTCCAAACCAATTTGCCACGTGGGATTACTAAGGAAGTGTGTGCAGCCCCAATCCCAGGAGCAAGTCATGCCTTTCTCAGACACAGTTCATCATTGACCCTATAGGGATAAGGCGGCACAGCTGAAGTCTTCTGTTCCCTAAACAGGGTCCAAAACTCTCAAGCTACGGATGTAGAAGATGATGATCAGGACTGGCTCAGACCCATTATCTGTCTTCTAAAGTGGCTCAGATCAGCCACAAAATAATATCATCAGTCAGCTATGAGATACAGTGAATGACCTTGTAATGAGTGCATCTTGTGTCCTAAAGCTAGAGCTTCACCCTAAGTTAAAAAAAACAAAACCAAAACAAAACAAATAAACCAAACCAACCCTAGAACCCTACACACTTCTGTGGCAACCCTGTATATTCCTGTTGCTCTTAGCTCATGTTCAATTATCTTTATGTTGAGTTTTACTGTCAAGTAACGCATTGCATAAAGCTGCTTTCTTATACCAGCTTTGAATTTGCCACTTTCAGCTTCAATGGCGCAACTTCTTCCTCTAATTAAACACTCCTGACTGTAGGATGGCATGTAGAACAGCAGGGCTGCACACATCCTTACATCATCTTGGCTCATCACAACAACATAATAGGATCCACATACAAACCTAGCTTTAATTCATGGTCTGGATATGTAACGGGAAACATTCACTGTAGAGCACCAACGATTGAAAACAGTGTTCAAAAAAGTTTCCGGTTAAAAAGTGTAGCTCTAATGGCAACAGCCAAGTTCATGGAGTCCCCTGTGGATGTGGCAGTCTTTGACATGTCTGGCCACTGGATGTCATCGTTGCTCTTCTGGGACATAGCTAGAGGACCACTCTTAAATGCAGGTACTGATTCTTAAGTTCAATGTTTTAATGCAATGTGTTTCGGCCTAGGCAAGAATATATTGTGCTGCTAAAGGCGGGGATGATTCAGTCCCTCAGAACTGCACTCAAATTTTTAACTTTAAAAACAAAACTTGTTTTGCTCAAGAACTCTGAGTGGTTTCTCCACTGCCTGGGGAATGCCAATATCAAGGAGTCTCATTTGCATATGAAGGAAAATTGTGTTGTCTTGGAAGTGTTTTCCTCTTGATTTAGGGATCAGTATGACAGCATGCTGACACTGTTAGTACAGTTTTTGGGGTCAACAGGTCTCACGGGCTTGGAAGGAATGAAGGAAAAAAGCACCCCAAGCAAAAAGATGGTAAAAAGACACCCCCGTGGAGCTGAATGATTTTGCAGCTGGGATGTAGCAGTCCAAAGCCAAAGCTTGTATTTAAACACCCTGAAAACCTAAAATATCAATTCCAGTTTTGATCTAAACTTTAATGGATTCTGACGTCTCTTCTTGAAACCAGTGAGATTCAGTCAGCCATTGATGGTCCCTTACTGATGGGATCAAATTATTTTGTACAACTATCTCGAGATGTTTACATGAAAGCAATGAAACGTAGACACAATTAACTGTTTCCCCTTGCAGGTCAATGAAATAGCACTATTCTCACAGCTTCCCAGAAAGCTAACAAAGAACTCCAGTGACCCAACCCAGAAGCTTATTAGTATGCTGTGATGATTTGCAATCATCTAGCTCACACGCATCCTGTACTGGCTGCAGAAAAATAGTGCTTTCGTTGCTCTCCTACGAGACTTTTCCATTTACAGGCAGCATGTAGCTCTCTGACTCATCACATCCCTGTCAATCAGGACTACACAGGCTGCTGGCAGAAGGCCTGTGACACAAGCACCAACTAGTTTCTGTGGTGGTGTCTTGCTGAAATGGTTTCTCACACCACTGTGCAAGCCTAAGTACAGTAACTTCAAATTCCACTTAAGTCACCCACCCACATTAATTCATGAAACGTGACTGTTAAGTGAGGACTGCAGAAAAAAAAAAAGGCCAAAAACACTCCAGGCCCTACGCTTCATAAATTTCTGCTCTCTCAAAATGTAGTTGAGTGGGAAATAACCTCCTTCTCCTCCACTTCTTCTGAGTTTCAAAAGCTCTAAACTGTCATGTTTCCAGAAATGTTACTGCCAAAAGCACTCTACAAACTGGCAGTACAAGACAAAGTAATTACAAACACAGCAGACAGCTCCATTCAACTCTGCCAACAACACAAAAGAGCCTTACCCTGAGCTGTCTGAGTCTGGACAAAGGTTTTGATGAGAGTGTCCGTGGTCTGAGTATAGAGAGAGAGAGCATATCTAAGTGACTGCAGGTCTGGACTCTTCTCCAAGAAGGTTTTCTTCAGTCCATTCCCACCAGCATGGAAATATTGCTAAGAGTAAAAAGAAACAGGTAGAAAATGAGGACAAACTGCAACCAGCAACCAACATGCTACTTGTGTGTGTGGATGGGAAAGAGATGGAAAAATTTCACAAAACAGACTCTGTTCTGGAAACCTAGCTCTGAGACCAACTGATACCTGTGACTCACGTCTTTCCTCTTCCAAAGCACTATATAAATATGCTGACTCCAAGTATGCCAATCACCTGAGTCTACTCAGGTGCACACAAACACGGCAGTATCACTCACTTAGAACCTCTATCTCTGTAACAGCAGCAACAGACTCCAGCTATCTCTAGAACTGGCACAGGCACTATCCTTCCAAATAGTATTTGGGGATGGAGCAAGGGAATGACTGAGACAGAAATGGAATCACTTACTTTGATCGTATCCAGTGCCAGATCCAAAACAGCACACTGCTTTGGAGTGAGACTCCTAGTTTCTTCTCTCACCATATGATCCTGTGAACAACCATTATATTTGACATGAGCATGCTGACAGAGACTAAAGCAAAAGGAGACCTCAGTATCATCACTCTCTGGATTCATGCTGTGGCATTAACTCAGCTGTTTAAGAAACACCGAATTGAGCCTCTCAGAATCATTCATTATACTTTAACTTGAAAATAATCCCACTTTCTCTGTTTCTTGAAGGTACAGAAGAGTGAAATAAGGAAAGGAACCAGACAGAGGTAAGTGGCAATTTAAAACCATTTTGTCTCTTAGAAAACCCAAACAGCAGTTTGCCTGTATCCTGTCATTCTAGAGCAGCTACAGCAAAACTCTTAAGATACCACTTAAATCAACAAATTCTCAGAACCAGATATTGGGCAAAGCTGTTATGTATTCTAAATTCTTTCACCTGTAAAGGTAAGTAATATATCATTGGTGTAGAGGAAGAAAAACAAACAAGCAGCATGTTCTAGAAAACCCCTTTGCTAAAAGATTTTTCTCATTAAGAGCCACCATCTCTAATAGCAAAGAGCTAGGAATCCCTTGGCAAGGAATTCCTTTCCTTGCAGCGAAAGTATATCCCTACCAGTCTCCTGCCTGACCACAGGGATGTGCCATCCGTTGGTCTGTCATTGAGCTCTTTCTCTTTGATGCTCAGTCTAGGTCTCAGGGCGAACCGGCACATTTCAGTAAGTCAGAAGCTTTACACAAACCCAAATTCTGTGTGAGCTGCTGGAAGGTCAGGCCAGCTGCCTGCAGCCAGGGTGCTGAAGTGCTCATGAAAAGATCCAGACAAATCAGGCAAAGGCTACTTATCCCTATTTTAAACATGTCATGGCCTCTGATATGAGACACTTTCCAGGAAACACGTCTTGAGTATAGCATGCCTACATGTGTCATCATGTGCTCTTTCCATGCTGATAAACCTGTTAGCTATCTGGCTGCCTGGTGATTCTTCTCATTGCCTGGTGCTGTTCTCATTCATTATCCACCTTGATCCATCTCCTGCCTGATGGAGATGGGTCTCACTGCAGTTTAGGTTCAGTGTTATGCATTTGCCATCCTTCTGACAGACATCTAGCTAGCACCTCTTCACAGTGATGCTTTAAAGTGTACAGAAGATGTCTCTCAAGTCAGCAGTAACTCAGACAAGTCTGCACCGTGCCTTCTTGAATAGTAGAGGCATGCCTCAACTTGCCTCCTTCCCACACACAGGATTCTCCTTGTCTGGGGACCTATGTGCAATTGCAGAGTACTCTGTAAGCTGCAATGACTCTTCAATTGCGACAAGCTGTCCTTAGGGGAGCAATAGCTCACCTCCCTCTTCTTTATGAGCTGGGAGTAATTCAATTGAAGATGATGTGGCTTCACACTTGAGTACACAGAGGGTAAAACATTCTTTTCTCTGTCTGACAGCCAGATTAAGTGCACAATCAGCCAAAGTCCAAGGCCATGTTCATGAGAGAGGCAAATTTAGACAGGGTAGCTGCGCCCCCAAGGCAGGGTGACTTTATGTCTGCTGAAATTACTTTCTAGGTCTGCCTGACAGATTACCCACAATGTGATAGAAACCAGGTGGTCAGCATTTTTCTCTTTAAACACCTACGGAACTCATTCAGCCCCACTTTGAGTGGTCACACCACCCAGTGCCGATGCTCTCAATGCACAGCAACATGTCACTGCTTTCTAAGACAGCTTCTGAGTGCCATATAGTTCAACACATTACGCAAAAATGACTCAGTGACTGGACTGGTAATGCCTGCACCTACATGGAGGAGCCCACAAGTGTCATTCCCCTCGTATGTCCTCTCCAAATCCCAGACTGTTCCTAGAAATGACTGCCCAGACCCTGCACTTCCCGGATTGCCAGCCAGGAGAAAATCACAAATATTTTTGTCAAATAATTAATGCAACTTCAAGCAGAAGTAGTAAAACCCCATAAAAATTAAAACATGGTGTCTCAGACAAATCCTTGTGTTCTTAACAGGTACTCTCAGAGGAACCTCTGTGGTCAGAGCTTACCCTGAGGCAGTGCAAGGGAGAGGAGGCTGCTGCTCCTTGCTCCAGCAACTGGCTATTAACCAAACCAAGCAGAAGGAGTCTGATAATAAATGGGAGGCAGGTATGGAGCACCAAGGTGCCAGGTTTATGGTGAGTTTTCTGAGGGCTTTAAAATACATTGTGAAATTGATTCATCATCAGGACAAGAGCCTGTCCTTGTTGGGTCTATCAGACTCAGTTTTTCGTCTGAGTTATATGATTCACAACGCCTCTGTACCCCCTGTTCTACTTAAGACAAAGAAAGCTTAAAATACATCCCATAATTTTCCTAGGCTTTCAGTGGAACTGCAAAATGCACAGAGTGAGGGCTCTGCAGAGCCATATACTCATGCCTTCCCTCTTAGCTTGTATGTGCCTATGAAAACAAAAGGAGATTTTTGGACGCAATATTAGTTCACACCATCTGTCTGAACTAAATGCCTACAAAATTCAGGTGGTAGAGTGTTTTCACACTCTATGTTGCTCTCTTGCCACATGTAAAATCCCGTGTACCTGTTCTGCTGCAGTCCTATACGTGGATATGCAAAGAAAGGCTTGAACACACAGCAGGGCTTGCCTGATTTACATGATTACGTGCATTTCTAATAATGCAGTCCAGAGTTATTGAAGCTGAGCTTTGCTGAGCTTTATAGTAACTGAAGACAAGCTGCTGCTGAGGGATGGCCTTCATGACCAATGCAAATGGAAACCTGCAAAACTTCCAACTCATTCCTGGCAAAACGAACTTTTTACATGCTAAGAAATTCCAGTAATGAGGAAGTACATTAGAAGTAAAAGATAAAGGTGAATGTCACTGGTTATGCCCAAGAATGCAAGCAAGCCACAGGAACTTGTAATCTGTGCACAAAATTGTGCTTGTAACCCAGGAGACAGGGATCAAATTCCGAGCTCTCTCCCTTTGACATGAGGCATGCACACAGAAGGCAAGGTAGCTTTTCTTTCCCCAAATGCTGGATTCTTGCTGATTTTTTTTGAAAGGGGATGCAGGTACTTGCAGGAAAAGGGAGGCTGTGGTCCAACTCCTACTCTCCCAGGCTGGCTGCACAGCTCCTTGCTCTCCATTCCTCCCATGGAAGCGACGGGGAACACCAGAAGCACAGGAAGTGGTGGAGGTAGTGAAATCCTTGGGAGTCACCAGTTAGGACAGCCTGGCAGTGGGCATGTGTGGGGCCACCCCCAGCACAAGTGACAGCTATTCCCCTGGGGAACCATACTCAAAGGTTTGCCTCATATCACTGTTAATTGCGATGTAACAGCCTCAAAATGTTGGAGAAAATGATTCTGTGTGCATTTAATAACACACTTGCATGTCCAGATCACTTACTAGGATTGCTAATAAGGGCTAAAATGAGTTATGTGCTGTCCTGGCTCATAAACATGCATGTGAAGTATGGCTGCTGGGCAAGGGAAACAGGAAGTCCTATACAGACAGCTGCAGTAAGTGCACAAGACAAAAAAAAAAATAATTATGGCAGAAGATGAATGCATTTTGAAATTGCACTAATCACTTTGGAGAATGCCCTATGCTGAGGGAAGATTTCCCTGATCACACACTGGGACAGAGCTCACATTCAGCTCTGTCCTCCTTGCAGCACTCTGCAGTTTGTGCACTGTGACACTTCAGATTTAGTTCTCGTCTTGCTCAATACCTGCTGTGTAGCAGAAGTCAAACCGCAGCATAGTGTGAACTGAATGCTGTAAGGTGTCACTATTTTCGTACCATTCCCATTGTGACCAATGAATTAATGCTTAATTAGATGAGATGAGGTGGCGTGCACTTAGTAATGCTCATGTCATGCGCTGTCATGTCATGCATTGTCAGAACACATCAACATAGCCTTCGTGCTAATTGCCAGCTTGCCTGCAAAGACAGCCCACGCAGAAGGAATTTACAGACACGGGCTCTCTCCCATAAGCAACAGCTATTTTTGTAACAGTTCATATAATTCATTAATAGAGTTAGCACAATCATCTTTCTGACCAGTTTCTCATTCCTGGGATCACATAAGGGACTCCGTTTATCTCCTACATGGAGATGCAGAGGAACTGGCCAGGTAACTTGATATCAAGTGTTCAAGGCCAGGCTGGATAGCGTTTGGAGCCACTTGCTCTAGCGGAAGGTGTCCCTGCCTGTGGCAGGGGGCTGGAACTTGATGAGCTTTAAGGTCCCTTCCAACCCAAACCGTTCTATGATTCTATGAACTCTGCTTTTTCCATTTTAAATTGATATATATGAAATACTGTAGCTACAGAAGAAATGATTTGGATAATTAAACTCACAATAAAATTTAACAGTTTAACACAATACTAATATTAGCAGAATGCATTTAAATGCACATGTAATGCATTTAAAAGCATTTCTCCATGACTGCATTCAGCAACAAACCACTGGAAGCACACAGGACATGCTACATGCTACTATACTTCCATGCTTACACACACAGACATTAACACAAGCCATGCAGAACAATACCTTCAGCTTTGACAAGTGTCCCAGTTCCTTAGCAGCACTGAAAATCAACTGTGTGCCCTATGATTGCAAGAAGTTAGAAAAGAAAGGAGGATGAAAAAAGATCACAAACAAGATTTACACGTTTTTCCTTTGAGCAAATCAAGTCAGTTCATAGCTAGAACTTTATATAACCACCCCAAGGACAGTCGCAACTCAACTCCTTGCCAGTTTATTACCTAATATAAAACCTGGAATTTCGGTGGATACCACACCTAACGCTATTTTGGTGCACAATGTCACGATAACTGGTTCACTCCTGCTTACAGCAGCCACCCATTTACACAGGATGTGCCTTCAAATGGCTAGGGGTGAAGTCAAGTGTGCTGGCTTCATTTCCAAGTGCTTCATTGGATTTCAAGTCTACATAAGCATGAAGACAGCTTAAGACTGGCCAAAGCAAAAAATCACACAACTAGTAACAATATCTCTATAGAAGTAGAGCCCAACCACAGAGGTGGGGGTAAGCATACATGAAACCAGAAACAAAACCATGTGGCAAATGAAGTTCAGTGAAGAATATTACAGCACTGCCTTTACATGTCAAAACCTTGGCCAATGGCTCTTCTTCCCCCACTGTGGCTTACTGATGCTGTATGACCAATGAAGAAACAAAAAGGAGAGATAAACCCCAGTGCTTGCTTCAAGTCACTCACACTCTAGCACAACAGATTTTCACACCACTGCCTATTACTGTATTTGGTATAAAACCCCAACCTACTGTAATTCTGGCTATAAATTCTGCACCTATCATACCACATCATGAAACTTGCCCCTCCACTTCAGCCTTCTCAGGTTAGTCAGATGCTATACTTCCCCAGAAAAAGTTGCTTATTCCTGGAAAATATATCAGAGCTCTGCAGACAGCTCTTATTCTAGGTGCACCTCTATGGAATGAATCTGGGAACTAAATCTGGGCTTGGTCTTAGGACCAAGACAAGGCTACTAGTGACCCTCTTCCCCAGTTAAATCTTTCCCCCCATTATCTTTCTCAGGAAACCCTTCAGTATGCCAGGAGCACTAAGCTCTCAAGGACGGCCTTTGGCTCTCCCCATTGTAACTGGTCATTAGGGGCTAGCATTAAAAGTACATGTTAATGTCACCACAAGTGTCAGTTGAGAAGTGCCTATGGGATGTCTCAGGTAAACATCTGAAATAAGCTTCCAGAGACAGACACTGCTGGTGGCACTTTCCAGTAGGGTCTTTTTGATCAGGAAAACACTGGGAGAAGATAAAGCTAATCTTATTTGGGTAGTACTGGCTTCATGAGGACTGAGGACCACATTTCCCCACAGTCCTCCAGCAAAACCAGTTTTCCTTTTCACAGCCGTCCTCCCCTGTCCTTTACCATCCCTTCTCAATGGCCTTCCACCATCCCACTTAACCACAACTGCTGTAACTACTCCTGACACCAAAATCCCTCAAACTGCAATGAGGAAAGATGTAAACCCAGAATTAATATATTGTTCTTTACCCCTGCCTATGTCACTTAGCTTAGGGTTGTTTTTTTTTTTTGCTGTCTTCCCC
>JASSUY010043614.1:0-12265 GCA_032466535.1 Forpus xanthops | reverse complement strand
GCTTGGGAACAGTGCTGATAACACCAGTGTTTATAGTTATGGCTTGGAGTGTTCAGGCTGGACAAGGACTTTCTGAGGTACATGCTTAGCCAGGGAGGAACAGAGATAAGAAGAAGCTGGGCAGAAGGAGAGACAGGGCACCTGACCCAAACTGACCAACGAGGTATTCCATACCACAGCACCTCATGACCGGGAGGGAGAGACGGAGAGCAGAGATACGAAAAGATGGTGGTCTGGAGGAGTGTGCATGACGTGACCGGGATTTGGTATGAGGTGATGGCGTGTGCTGTGTAGTCGAGCTTGCTATCAGGTGACGGGGGGCCACTGCATGGTTGGGCTTGATATCAGGTGAAGATCTATTGTATTCTCTTTCCTTGTATTTTCTCTTGTATTATTATTGGTGGTAGCAGTTGTGATTTATGTTCTACCTTAGTTACTAAACTGTTCTTATCTCAACCTGTGGGAGTTGCATTCTTTTAATTCTCCTTCCCATCTCCCCGGGAAGTGGCTGAGAGAGCGATTGCGTGAGTCTGAGAGTCTCAAACCACGACAACGCTAAATGACTTTAAGGCTTCAGAACTGAGGTAGAAAAAGCCACATGAAAATTGTTAACCTTCAGTTTCTGAGAATCTGCTAATCTGTTGCATGAAGGGAGTCACTTCCCAAAAAAATTATTTATTAAAATTTCTGTTTATGCTAATCATAATATCAAAAGCCTACAACAGACAAATATTATGCTTAGAAACAAAATTACACAAAAAAGAGAAGAGCATTAATATAAAAAACAAAGTATTTTACAATTATTTTTAGATTACAGTTCTACATTGCTGTCCTGGGTTCAACAGTTGCAATCATTTTTCTCCCTCTAAGTAGCTGGTGCAGTGCTGTGTTTTTAACTTTCAGCCTGGGAACAGAACTGATAACACCAATGTTTTTAATTACTGCTCATTAATGTTTACTGTGATCAAGGACTTTCTGAGTCTCATGCTCTGCCAGGGAGGAGGGGAAGTTGGGAAGAAGCAGAGACAGGACACTTGACCCGAACTAACCAAAGAGGTATTTCATACCACAGCATGTCATATCCAGTTTGTAAACTGGGACAGTTACCTGGAAGGGTTGGATCAGAGCTTGGGTCCGCCTGGGTATTGGTCGGCGAGTAGCGAGCGGGTTTATTCCCTTTCCTTGTTATTTCCCTTATCATTATTGCTATTAGTGGTAGCAGCAGTGGTTTGTGTTATACCTTAGTTACTGGACTGTTCTTATCTCAACCTGTGGGAATTACATTCTTTGGATTCTCCTCCCCATGGCTCCGGGGGTGAGGGGGAGGGGGGAGGGAGGAGGGGGGAAATGGGAGGAGTGAGTGAACAGTTGCTTGGTTTCTGAGTAACAGGCTGGGTTTAAACCAGGACAATTGTCTTCTTGCACGTCTCTGACTGGTTGCTAATGGATTCTTGGGGAACAAGGGAACAATACTTTTGAACAGGATATACCTAGTGTGATCCTTCCTCTGATGTATTATCCCTCATCGGAGCCATCATTTTATCTGTAAATGGACTGATATCTTTTACAGTCAATAAAGAAACAGACAATGTTTGCTCTGTGAATTTGCTAATCTCATTTTGAACTCGTTTATAGTTCTGGTCTGTGTAACTTCCTAAGGGGATGAATTCTAGAAACAGTTACCTGTAGTATAAAAAATACCTGTAGTATATAAGAAAAATCTTTGCTTTATAATGACCTAAGTACATATATATAGCAGGTTCATGGTTTTGCCTAATTAACTTTAATTTAGGCATGAAAGCAAATATTAAAAAATAAAAAGCCAAGTGATTCACAAATGCAATTCTCCTTCTAGTACCTCCCTCTGTGACTGTTTGGAATCTGTATCTTGCAAAGTCATCAGGAATTATGGCTGTCTTTGACAGATTTTAGCAGTCTTGCAGTCATACTGGTTTGTTTAATAGCCTTGGGTCCTCGCTTAGTATTAAAGATGAGCTCCATCATCATATGCTCAGGCATAAGATTTCTATCTTGCAAGGACCTAAACAGACCAAAAAAACTATGTAACTGGAATCTAAATTTGTGTAAATCATGAGAATGTTACTTCATATTGACAGAGTAGTTAAATATTAAGTAAAAAATGTTAAAAATAAGATCATATTTAGAATGATTTGCATTAGAAAATGCCTTTTTTCCCCTGTAGGTTGTGTACATCAACAATTGTTGTGATAACAGTGTTGCTGCGTTGCATGTTTTCTTCAACAAGCATTTAATCAAACTTTATAACTCAATTATTAGATAGAAGTAGCATCCAGGGCTGTTAAATATTTTCTCTGTAGATACTGTAGATTTCCTTAAAGCCTTAAAAAATTGTCTACATGGCTGCATGCATTGAAGATTTTCAAATCAGAGCCAAGAATATTAGCAAGCCATGAAATACAGGAAATTGTTTTATATATCCTCTGAAATGATCTTGTCATCTGAGGAAACATGCAATATTGGATAAAGAGATTACGTTTCAGTACAAACAAATTAAGATGCAGATACAAATGCCTGTTAATAAAACTAAATGCTTTCAAAGTTCACCAGTTGTAACTGGAATCAGATGTAACTTTTTTCTGAACTGCCATCATTTCATTTTACATTCCTTCTCCTTTGCCAATTGACCACTTTACGAAACAAAATGTGCAGTCATATGGTTGGTTTTCACACAGTGTACTATTGGAAGAGATTCAGAATTTTGACTCGTTCAAGCAAGCATCCGTTGCTCTTAAAATTCTAAAAAATTCAAAGCAATAGATTTATTCACAAATCCAGACTAAGATGCTTAGCCCTGTTGCAGTCATCTTAATACCATAAAATGGATTGGGTTGAAAGGGACCCTAAAGCTCATCTAGTTCTGACACCCTGTCATAGACAGGGACACCTTCCACTAGACCAGGTTGCTCCAAGCACCATCCAACCTGGCCTTGAAATATTTGCTGCACTAATGTTATGAGCTACCAGGAAAAGGTTTAAGCCAGCAGCAGCAGCAAAGTGCTCAACATAATCTAATATTTCTTCTGTCACAGGCCCTATTAGTACTGTTTCACTGACATACTTGTGCAACTGTTTTCTGCAGATAGTTGCTAGAAGATGAGATCTGCCCACAAATGTATCAGGTGGATGCTGTCTCCCCTCTGAGAATGAACTTTAGATTCTTGAACACATAAATGAGTTTGAGAGATTTGGACTCATCTCAAAAGACAGGAAAAGTCTGTTTCAGACTTTTCCCATTTCTAATTAGATTGTAAATACTGTGAGATTATACCTTTGATCAATAGTAATCTTCTTGAGTGAAAATAAATGAAAAAGTGATCATCTAAGATTTGTTATATGAATTCTAATGAGGCATCCTCACCAAGTTCTCAGAACTTAAACAACAGCAAAGGAAAGTAGTTTTCTAATGAAGACCTTGGGGACATTAGTTTCCTTGTGATTAATGTGTAACAATTTCTTTGCAGTTACAGATCAACAAATAATCTGCTTTGCTTCCTTTTGGATTGGATTTTGTTTAAAAAAGGAAACCACCAGTACTAACATTATTAGCAGGATATCTGTTAACCTTTTATTATGTCCTCAAGGAAGATCACCTTTTATACCCACAAATCTTTTCAGTACTCTTTGATAACACTGTCATTCATAGTAAAGAATTCTTATCTTTTACTTTATCCCGGATGCCAAAGAGAAGATTTTTAGCCATGCACTCTGAGAAATAAAGAGAAAACAGGGGAGGGGAGGGGATACTTCTTTAAAAGAGTATAAGCAATTACTGACCCAGTTGATTCAAAATGTGATTAATTTGTGCATAACTTGTTGAGATCAGTGCAATTAACCCTATTTTTATTTTCTTATTGATGACATATAGAAACTAGAAGTTGCTTTTTCTGCATATCCTATTTTTGTAGCCTTTTTTCCTTGATTGTGAGAGCAGAAACCCATTAGTTTGTGTGCAACAGATTTTTTTGCAAAAAAAGTACAAGTCTTCATGGGTCAAACTATTGAAGTTTATCTCCGGGCATGACCTGTGTATGATGTATTCATCATATGGAAAGTGATTGCTGTCAGGAGTTTTTGAGAGAACATAGCAGAATTAAAAAAACTTGGTTGGAAACACATAAAAATAGATGAAGTGATGAGAGAATTTCTGCTGGTGAATCACAGATTTAATACTTGCATTGCTGCTCAGTTAAAACTTGCATTTTAAAAAGTATATTAATTTGAACAGTTTGTGTCACTTAGCTGTTTCCAGGGTATCAGGTAGCAAGTTAGGCCACTTTCACACTAAATAAGAAAGGGGAAAGAAAAATCTCATAGGATCTCTTAGTTATAAGACAAAAACACATTCTGGGCAATCAGATCTTGTTCAAGATCTCCCTAATTTATTGCAGTGGGATTGGACTTAATGACCTTTGAAGGTCCCTTTCAACCCAAACAGGTCTACGATTTTATAATCTTCTTTTGAAATTGTACAAGTACAGATTTGTCAAAAAATAAACAGCAACCCACAAAACATATTTGTGCAGAAGTACTTGTCTCTGATACTACCTTGATGTAAGTAACAGCCACTGGAGATTTTGTCAGGACAAATGATATTTTTCAATTCGAAATGGAGACATTTTCCTGAGTGTATTTGAATATGATAAACAGCAAATTCTAAAGAACATAAGTGAGTGTGCAGGACATCCTGACCAGTATAACACATCAGATTTGAAGACTGTAGAACAGAAAAGTATGGAAATTCAAGAAAGAACACTGTGGACTGCAAATATGATGGTTCTGCTGAAATGAAGGATCACGTGTTCTTTTATTTAGTGAAGAGAAAGTATTTTTCAGTACAGCGAAGAAAATAAGGGAGTTGTACAATTTTTAACAATATCCATTAAGCCATTGCATGCCCATTATTATATGAAAATGAGGTTTTTCTCTTCTTTATTTTTATGAATATGCCAGTGCCTGCAGTGAGACCTATAAATCAACATACACAGTTTCATGGAATCATATGGTGCCTCTTTTGTTTTCAGAACTCACAGCAGTTATAAGATTTCAGGCAATTTCCAAAGAGATAAAAATAAACCATGGTTCTCTGGTTGTTTCTAAATACCATTTTCAGTGTTTCTATCTATCTATCTGATTCATCCATAAACATTTCTCTGACCCAAAGAGTGTCAGACCCTGCAGAATGACTTCACATTTAGAAGAAACTGTGAATTCCTTCATCAACAGAATAATAAATTATTTGATGTGCTGTCTTACCTATGCTAAGCAAACTCAGACCAGTTTGTCCTACTGATCAGGGACTGAAAAGAAGCAAAAACCTCTTTTAACAACTACTTAAATTCACATCAGAAAGGAAGCATCAAATAAAGTCAACTTATACATAAAAGTAGGAGTGAAAGTGTGTGCAACCTGTGTGTAAAACTAATTTTCACTGATGGTCCTTTCCTGGTTTATGCCAAGCCAGTAACTCAGAAGGATGCAGCTACTCACTCATTATCTTCTCCCTTTTCCAGGGTGGAATGGGGAGGAGAATAGAAAGTATGCAAAACACACAGGTTAAGATGACAACAGTTGAATAACTACAATAAAGTACAATATAATACTACAATTAATAAACAAAAATAAGCAAAGGGAGGGAATATAATACTAAAAAGGGGAAAGGAAAAACTTGCCACCTGCTGACTGATACCCAGCCCAACCTGAGCAGTAGTCTGGGCTTTCTAGGTGACTCCCCCCAATTTATGAACTGGGCATGACATGTTGTGGTATGGAATACCTCTTTGACTAGTTTGGGTCAGGTATTCTGTCTGTTTCCTCCTGGCTTCCCTTGTCCTTCCTCACTGGCAGAGCATGAGTGACTGAAAAGTCCTTAATCAGGGTAAAAATTACTTAGCAACAACTATAACACTGGTGTGTTACCAGCATTGTTCTCAGACTAAAGCTGAAACACAGCACTGCTTCACCTACTAGGAAGTAATTAACTCTATCCCAGGCAAAACAAAGACAATCCTCAAAATGCTGAAAAGTATAATGTTTGTTGCGGTTTTTTGCATGCATGGGTTCTATGTTTCTTTTAATCCTTCTCAAGATCATAAGCAATGGAAAAATCACTTAATTAAATCTTTCCTTCCCCTCACCAAGGATAATTTGCTAGTCTGAAAGCCAACATTTATGAATTTAATATTCAACATAGAAAAATATGACTATTATAAAACTATATTATGAATCTGTATTGTTTGAATAGTCCATACCTTTTCCAGGACAAAAATCAACTTCAGATATATTTAACAATTGATTTAATGCCACAACTGAACTTGTAATTGTTCTAACTCTATCTAATTGCATTTTACACTTCTCTACAAGTATGAACTGCATCATATAGTGAGCCTTAAAATAAAAAGTTATCTAGAAAATAAATTAAAATATATTAGATTAATAAATACACAAATATAAAATCTATACCTATATCCTCTATTTAAAATCTACCTAATAACAGATTAAGAATAAAGAAAGTATCACATCAAAAATAGTGTATTATATTTGTAATTTGGACTAACAACCTTCTTTAATTTTCTTTACTACAATTCTCATGTGTTTAAAAGACACCAGTACATTTAGATGGAGCTAACTGATATATAATATATTACATTTTTAAAAATTTGATATTTTAAAATCTGGATTGAAATACGTTGCACTAATGCACATTCCCTGATTTTCTGTATAACACACGCGGTTGTTCATAGTACTTGGCTTATCTAGATGCTTAAAACATTAAGATGTAAGTAACCTTTTATGATGATATTTCTTACAGGCTGTCTAATTTTTTCATTTGGCATGTAGAAATTGCTATATTGATCACTTAATAGCCCACTAATCCTAACCTGAGCTGTATTTTATAAGTAAGATGAATTGAGCACAAAAGAAAAGTGATAGTTATACAACAATCATGTACAATACGTAAAAGTCATTGAAGATTTTTGAACATTCTAATCTAATACAAATTTGATGGAAGTACAACTCTCTGGACAGAAGTGAAGTTGTAGTCTGATCTTATGGAGTACAATCTCTGAAATGCTGTATATTAGCTGCTTAGATTATTACAAAAATAGAATATTTAATGCTATTTTAAAACCTCTCTGTAACAAAATATGATTAACAGGAATAGATCAGTAGGGTTGGTCTATCATCACAAATGCTTGGCAATCTACACTGCATCTTTTCTGTACTGCGTTTTGTTCTTAATATCATGAGTGAACTCTGGAACTTTTGACAAATTGGCATCATATGGGTTTATGCACAAAGAACTCATCTGGAAATCACATCCACACTGTAATATTTGATGGTTTACAGTAGAGATATCCTCCAAAATCATTCCTATTATCAAGATTTTGTGACAAAGTGGTCACAAATAACTATTTACCATTAAGAAGCATGAAAAAGCATTTTCTTTAAAGCGCTTCCTTTGAAACTGCTATCAGAGTATTTCCCAGAACACCCATCTTCTTTCACTGGAAGAAAAATAAAAGTGCCTATTTTCTTTCACCTACTCAAAAATCTTTAGTTATTAACATAATTTTATTATATCCTTATATAAACAGTAATAACCTATTTTGTTTATTTCTAGAATTGTATATGTGGCTTTGAGCCACCTGGTCTAATGGAAGGTGTCCCTGCCCATGGCAAGGGGTTGGAACTAAATGAGCTTTAAGATACCTTCCAACCCAAACCAATCTGGGATTCTATGATTCTACGATAATAAAGCAATGAGAATTTGCTCTTTCAGGCAGCAATGAAACATTGCTCCATCCTGAGTCGACATTAAATTCTGTAGGACTGATTTGCATCCACTGAATATAAGCCAGCATTGCCATCAGGGTCAGGACAGTGATTGTCCCCCTGTATTAGGCACTGGTGAGGCTGCACCTTGATTCCTGTGTTCTGTTCTGAGCCCCTTACTACAGGAAAGACATTGTGGTGCTGGAGTGAGTCCAGAGAAGGGTAAAAACTAGTGAAGGACCTGAAACAAGTCTGATGTGGAACAGATGAGAGAACTGAGGGGGTTTAGTCTGGAGAAGGCTCAGGGGATCTGTACTGCTCTCTACAGCTATTTGAAGGAAGGTGAACCAGGAGGAGACTAGTCTCTTCTCTCATGTAACTAGTGATAGGTCAAGAGGAAATGGCTTCAACCTCTGCCAGGGGAGGTTTAGACTGAATATTAGAAATAGTTTTTTCACAGAGATGGTGGTAAGGCATTAGAAGAAGCTGCCCAGGGCAGTGGTGGAGTCACCATACCTGGAAGGGTTCACAAACTGTGTAGACAAGGCCTTTAGTGACATGATTTAGTGGTGGCCTTGGCACTGCTGGGAAATGGTTGGGCTTGATGATCTTAAAGGTCTTTTCCAACCTAGTTGATTCTATGATTCTATTTTCTATGGCTCAATGCTACCAATGTGTGTAACACATGTAAAAGCCAGCATAGAAGTCACAGATTTCATGATACTATTCCCATGCACAAAATCTCTACAGGACTGGGTCAGCGAGAAGAGGTAGAAATCAGTAATTACACAAAGCAACTTCAAAAGGACACAAACTTCTGAGCTGCATTGGAATACTCATTTGCTTCCTATCTGGAGGTCTGCTGAGTTTTAATTCAACTGAGGAACTACCATTGGTCATAAACAAAAGTCACACACAGAAAGAAGTAAATGAAAGTTAAATCCCTCTTCTGCCTCATTAAAAAGATGGAAAATTCATAATTCTCAAGTATTAATCATTTTTATATAAATAAATATTGCATAGTCTTTCTTATAGTCAATAAAGTCTGACTTGGATGGACAGAAATGTAAGTTCCATGTATAGCTATAGTGATACAGGCATTCTTTATATAAATTAATACTGCATCTCACAGTGTGACTTACAGCATTGCCATCAGTCAATATAACTATATAAATATAAAGCTTAAAAAATAAAATGCACAAGTGATACTCTCTTGAAGTTTGTCTCTACTACAGTGAAAGGACATCCTACTGCTCTATTCAGTATTCTGACACAGATATGTCTCTTAGGCTGTAAAATATAAATTACTATATTTTTTTTGATGAAGACTGGTTAAATAGCTGTTTAATTAGCTTGCTTTGCAGTTAAGAGGATTATAGTTGGATATTAAGGAGAAACTTTCTAACTGCAAGAGTCGTTAAGCTAAAATATTCTACCAACCTGTAGAATAACTTTCACTGGAGGCTGGTATGAAGATGATTTCTTGGCAATAAGATCTTACACAGGCATATGCTGCATGGGATGATGGGCTAGCTTTGCTATATTTTCTGTTGCAAAAATCATCCTATATGTATTTCCATGGAAAAAAATTAAAAGGAAATATGAAGAAAGTATGAGACTGAAGAAGTGAGGTCTGAGCAAATGCAGCACAGCCTGAATACTTAATATGTTTTAACCTTAAATGGAAAGGAAGAGGTTTTTTCTTCAGGTCAAAACTTAATCTACAAACCCTGGAAACGTTTTGGCTGCTAACATTCACCTGAGACTTAAGAAAGTGCCAAAGTGTGAAGAAATGAAGCTTTTACAAGGCTTGGAAATGCGTCAGGTTTTGGCAAAGTTTTTAACCATTAATACATTGACCTGTTTGGTGGAGTCATTAGTTTAAGGGTCAGATTATGTATAAACAACTACACACCCTTTTAATTGAAGGGTCTGAAAGCACAATATGGACATTATCTATTTAAGACTGAAAATAATGTTCAGAAAAGTTCTGAAAAAAGAGACTAAAAAAAGTTAAGAAAGCACCACCCATGTCCTGAGGAATAAATTTTTTTTTTGTACATAAAAACTTCCTTCAGTTTCTATGTCTGTGTACACAAAACACATAATCTGCACAATTGCAGTATTCATCTTTAAATTCATTGCCAGAAACCTTTTTGTCTCACATTATTTCATAATCATACAATGAAGAACTCCATTTTTGGGGATAGGGGAGATTAATGAAGGTCTAGAGGATGGTCGTTTTCTGTAGTCCTTTTAAATTTCCTAATTTGTGTTGGTTTTATCAGGTGTGAATTTTATCCATAGTCATATTATTCATAAAATCAGGACACTGGTTGCTAAGGTTTAGCCAGGACACTGGTAAAAGATTATATGCTAAGATGAAAAACATCATTTTTGAAGAAAATCAAATCAAGTAAGAATCTCCTTGTATTCCCTATAATTTCTATACATAGAGATGATAGAGCTTAATCCATGCTCCTTTCTATGTTTGGACGAGTTTTCTTCAGAAAGACTCTGAAGCTGCAATTGAACACTAGCATTTTGGTTTTGAAAAAGCAGCAAAATAGAACAATACAATGTCCTTCAGAGAGTCTTGACTGTCTGCACATGATATAATAGTACCTTAAAGATACTTCCCCTGAATTGTCTCTAGGCATATACTTCTCTTGCTAAGTTTTGATGCATTATTTATATTAGTGGCCCCAAGTCCTTGTCTATGCAAGAGAGACTGATGAGCTTTCAGAGATACCTTTAGAGATTGAAGTGCTTAAGTGTTTTGGCAGTGCCAGAGTGCCCCAGGGTCCCTGCAATTCTGCCACAATAAAAATCTTGCTATGGAAATCAGTGAGTGGTTCTGTAATTATTTGTTCATTACACAGAAAAAGAGATAGATACAATATGTGTGCACTCACAGCTTCTTTGCTTGAGCCCAAAAAAGCACCCAAATATGTGGGAGTGATTTTTTCTTATTTTAATCTCTTGATATTTGAAAGGCATAATAGAGTTGTTTCCCTTTTCTCCCTCTGTTTTTCCACTCTTCCCTAATATTTCTTGTTAAAGTGCTTTTATAAATGAGATAATGAACATTTTTAAAAGGAAAAGAAATATTCTCTAAGTGCTACCCCATGGACATGCATTGTGACTGGGATGCTAATTACTATGTAGTATTTATTGTGAAAGACCTTAAAGAACACTGAGTTTCAGAGATATCAGCAGTTGGTGGGAGAAAAAAAAAGTCAGAAACAGACTTTGAAAGCCTTTAAATCCATGAAGGACTCTCATGAACTATGGTGAGTTCTCTGGGAGAGCATAGAATCATAGTATGGTTTGGGTTAAAAGGGACCTTAAGTTCATCTAGTAACAATCCCCCTGCCATGGGCAGGGAGATGAAGAAAACAGGATCTGAAATGTCCTGTAACTGGCAACAGCACTGAGCTAGGCAATGAAGGAGGCTGGGGAAGCAATGTTCTATTTAGTACTGGTAGGAGAACTTATGTTAAGAAATGTAATGACCATTTTGCATGACTGTGTGTGTTTGTGTGTCTGCAAGAAAAAAGGAAATGAAATGTTTTTTGAAAATGTGATTATTTGTGGCTCATATTATGTTCATTTTTATGATCTGTAAACCACTAAATGACTAAATTGATCCTTTACCAGAATCTCCTAGAGGAGGAGGCAAAGATTCCAGATTAAGACTGATGAGTTGTTTTCAAATTTTGATCCTGCTTATAGTAATGCTGCTTAGCAGCAGCTCTTGAGCCTGAAGATATCTGTCTGGCTCACAGAAGAAATCCTTTGCATCTTTGATGGCTGAACATGAAAAGTGGAATGGTGTTAAAAAACTCTTAAGTAACCCTGATACTCATTAGGAAGCCACAGAAATGTTTCAGTTTAGCATTTTAGAAAATTAGATAGGGTTTTCAGAATCCAGTTGTTCATTCATACTTGTGCTTTGTCAAAAGCCAGACATTAATATTAAAGCAATGTACATCAGTAAGATGAAATGCAAGTACAATCTGAGAAAATTCCTCTCTAAGTCTGTGAAGTGGGCAAACAAAATATATGGAGCAAGAAATTAGGAAAAAACTTACAGATTTTGATCAGTGTGGAATAATTAGGAAATGTAATTGGGAATTAAATTCAAAATGCAGCACTGTCCACACATAAGAGAGAAACGGACTTTCAGGGCCTCTTGGGATGAGATGCAGCAGCACCTGGTATGTCAGGAATGTGCACTTCACAGTGGTTCCCGTAACAGACAGAGAGTAGGGCGAGGTGGAGATCTCACAGTTACACTTTGTCCTAACTTCAGCAAAAAGATGGGAATGAGATGGTGCAAGAAACTGATAAGCTGCATATTCACCACCCCAAGCCAGCGGCCTGTCATCTTTTGACAGAATACCATCCTCAGTGTGAACTTTGCTTCATTATAATGTCATTATAATGC
>JASSUY010043613.1:0-57963 GCA_032466535.1 Forpus xanthops | reverse complement strand
TTAGAACCACTGGTGGGGAGAGCTGGAGAAGTATTTTACTGAAGGAGATAAGAATTTGTTTCAATCATGGCTAATTTTGAATTCCCAATAGTGGGAAAAGGCACCCTGCTCTTTAAGCATCTTTAAGTCCCATAGTTCTTGTATTTGGAAGTAATCAAACTGTCTTTCAGGTCCAGCCTCCAAAGCAGGTTCCTGAAGAGTCCTTACACCCTCTGTAGTTAGGACCAGAGTTAAAATGCTTTGTGTAGATCTAATATATCATAAGGTGGAGTAAATATTTTTGCATTCGCAGGTGGAGCCCCATGTCTTGGATCATGCCCTGTTGAAACAGTTCTGCATTTCCTTTAGAGCTTAGTAACAGCACCACAAATGGTAAAAAACTTACTTATGGAAACCTTAAAAAGTGAACCAAGAGTTAAAAACCGCAGCTATTCCTGAACGTGTTTGAACCATACAGAAAGGCCATCATTTGCATTTTCCTAACCCCTCTGTTGCCCAGCTATGCTCCCAAAGCCTGCCACTGCAGTACTGGGTGGTGACACACATCTGCCCTGGCAGCTGGTTAGGAATACAGTTGAGAATGCAAGGGATTAACAATTAAGTGTTGGTGTGCCGAGCTCAGATTCCTCTTCCATGTTAGAGGAACTATCAGTGTGGGTTTGCACAGTCCTGAAAGGCAATGCATAGGTTTTATCCTTCTAATGATTTTTTCAACCAGTGAAACTGTGACTATTACAAAAATGGAGAGTGAACAAAGAGAAGTTATTTTATGAAGCATGGATCCAAAAGCCTTTCTGCTGAGAAGAGTTTGGACTTCTTGCATGCCTCAGCACTCAGGTTGGAGTGTTTGTAGTGAAGACAGCAGAGCAGGACACAAACCACCCAACAGAGGCAGCTTTTAGATTGGTACCCACCTGCCCTAGACACAAACTTGAGGTAGAAGGTAAATGACGTTCACATCCTCATGACTAATCTGCTGAGCTCTTTGTTCCTGTTGGGTATAAATATGTCAGACATAATCAATGTTTGAATCAAACAGTGCTTAAAAAGCAGCACTGACATCTGTGAAATTCACCAGGTTATTATCCACTATTGGCTATTGGATGAACAGTCCTCCCAGTGCAAGATCCCGCCCAGAGAAAGGTCATCTCAGGACAATGTCATACAGCACACCTCTTGAAATGCCAATTCCCACTTCCTCCTCTACACGTGTGGGAATAGCTGGAAGGAATCACATTCCTCCCTGTTGAGTCTGCTGTCTTATGATAAATAACAATTGGTAGCATCAGCTAAAAATTACAAGCTCTTTTCCACTAGGGATTAGTTAGGATTAGTAAGGAGAAAGTGTCAAATAAAACAGGACCAGAGACTTAAATGTGAAATGAAGCAAAATCAAATGTTTACATGCTAAGAGGACAGTGTGAGGGGAGTTCCAGGAATACTCTCCTTCCAGAAAGAAGTTAGTAGTGGTAGGGACAAAGAAATGGGTGCAGGCAGCGAGGCATCACTGTTCTTCATGCTTGCAGGTCTCTCTACAGCAATAGCTGCTGCTAGCTTGAGATGTTGCTTCACCTATGGATGGCTATACAGGGCTGTGAGGCCAAGGTGGTATTCCTTGTTATTCCTAGTGTGGAAAAATAAACCTCAGAAGTTATGGCAAGTAACACCCTCTATTATCCATGCTTAATTCATAATAGAGCACTGTATATGAGGTAAGTGACAGAGATTGGGGCCACATTTGCATCATAAAGACAATTGCTACTGCAAACTTTAACTTGTTATTTGCAACAGCATAATTACAGACTTTGTGGTCTGTAAACATTGTATTTAAAGACAACTGAGCCCAACCACATTCTAACCTATTTACATCTTGACCTTACAGATGGAAACTATACCTGTGGCTAGTTGAAGACACCATAGAGCAGCAGCATTGATATAACTGATAGACACCAGGAAAACTGGACACTGGGGTTTTGCCAAATTCCACGGTGACGTTATTCCTTTTAGCAAGTACACTTTTGACCCGTTCAGTTGCACTGGCTATTTTGTGCTCAAAACAAGAGTTAGTGCATGATAAAAACTATTTATCTGTAAGGTTTAGGTGGCTTTTTTATTCTCAGATATAGCCATTAAAACTCTTACCTACAGAGATGTATTCCTAATGCTTAACTGAGTGACAGCTTGTGTATGCACGCCGGGAATGCTGCCAGTACTAACAGTGACATGGCACTGGCTTCACATGACTTGCCTGGGAGGGGACAGCCAGCTCCTGCTTGGAAATACACCCCTGCCTCCTTCACCTAAGCCCTCATAAGGTTTCCACAGCAGTAATAAAAGGTGAGGAGCTGAACCCCAGGCTCTGAATGGGCACAAAGGACCTCTCCTAGGCTGCCATCAGCAGAACGGGCAGGCAGAGGTCAGAGGTGTAGCAGCTTGAAAAGATGCGATAGAAACATCAAGGAAGTTATTCAAAGGCAATGTACGTCTGTGTAAAGGACAAGTGTATGCTGTTCTAGGAACTCTGGCTGCCTTCAGACCTGTGCAGTGCTTGGCACAGCAGCACATCCACCAAGCGTGACGTCTAGTCCTGTGTCTTCCTTCATAGCATGGCTGGTATGAAACAGTTTGGGTGACCAGGTAAGCTGTCCTTTGGTTTTCCCTTTTTATACTTTCATGGATAGCTGTAGCCTTTTTTCCTCTCAGGCAGGTTGTTTTCCACTGTCTGAGCACTGTAAAGGTTGATTCGAGTGAAATAAGTTTTATAACAGAAGAATCAAGTAGGAGGGACGAATATCAAGAAGCTGGGGTGGGCAGGCAGTCCATCACAGCGATGTACTTGGTAGTAGTATAGTGTATTACTGTGCGTTAGTGTAGCGTATTACTGAGCTGTGCCTGCCAGCAGCAGGACGGTCTGGTTGCTGTCAGGACACAGTATTGGGTACAATAAGAGGAGAAGCCTCAGCTGAGAGCAACAGAAATTGGGGGGACAGCAGGGATGGGTTATAAATAATAATGTAAATGTTAAAACAGGTATTAAAAATAGGGCAGTTCTTTCCTTTTCAGATGATCCTGAGCATTTTAAAACATAACTCAGACAAACTAGCTTTTTCTGATACCTGAAGTGGAAAATTAAGTGAAAATACATCTGTGACTTAATGAACAGTCGTTGGAGAAGTGATAAAGTACATGGAAATAATTAAACAGAATGTATTGGAATTCTTTATGGATCAGCGTATGTTTCTTTTCCTCTTTAACATCAAGGCACTGATTGGAAAAACAATTTCTTTAGGGGTGAAAATTTAGTTTGAATCAAATATTGTCGTGACTAATTTGAAATAACCAAAAAGGAACCTTTTTAACCCCCCTTGTAAGTGAGCACCCATTCCATCTGGAATTCAGAAATAGCTGCAGGCAGCTGAGATCTTCACTGATTGATTTGGGGCTGTGTAACATGCTTTTTTGTTTGCCGGAAGAGCCCTGGTTACACCAATGCTTTTTTAATGTATTTGGTGTATTCTGAATCAGAAGAGATATTATCCCACAATAAAAGAGAGCAGGTAGTGATATGTTGGGGGAATCCTGATCCGTTGAAGTTTCTCTTGTTTTAAGGCATGTAATGTCAGTTTTTATCCTGTAAATATGACTTACCTGAGGTTTTTGGGAGAGGGAGGGTAAGTAGATGCACAGGATTGTTTTGAACTGGAAGTCTTTGCCCAAGCAAGACTTCTATTATAATTTGGCTATTTAAAAGGAGTACTACCAGAAACATGATTATAATTTTAACTCCTTCCTAAACTCACAGAATCTGGGTCTCGGTCAAGCAATGGCTCTTTCTCCTCCTAAAACCTCAAAGCAGAATCACGTTCTCTGCTGTGCTCTGCTTGGGAGCTCATTCACACACAGATTCAGCAGCCTTTCATCAAGCAGCTAGCTGAGATACCCCTCTTATGTCTGCTTCCCTGAGAGGTAATGTTGAACGACAAGGTCATCAGAGCTGAATAATCTCTTTAACCACAGAAAACTGTGACAATGCTATTTGCTGTACTGTGTCAGCAGAATAATTTCATATTGCTGTTTTCATCTCCCTCCTGGGTGGTAGTAGAGAAGACAACACAGCAAAAGGCAAGGGATATGAGATATAGCAAGGGGCATTCTGATTAGATACTGGGTGGGGGAATTCACAGCAAAGGTAGTCAAATACTTGGACAGTTTTCCCAGTGAAGCTTTGAAATCTCCATCCATGCAGACACTCAAAACTCAACTGTTCAGGGCTCCAAGCAACCTGCTAAGAAAGCTGGAATGGAGCAAAGCCTCATAAAGGAATGGATTATTCAAGCTTGATGTATTTTGAGCATTAGTAGTGCTTTCTTAGAGTCAGTGGACGTGCCTGCATTGAGAGGACTTGTGTGGTAAGATAGGTGTATAGTGCATGTTATGTGATGTGAATGCATCACTGTGATCAGAAGGGCTTTTGGAAATGAAGATCCATTTGTCCTGTGGCAAGTAATTTATGCTGTTCTATTCAGGCTGGCAAGTTACTTGTGGTTGCTGCTTGCAGGTATTCCTTATAAGATATGTTAGAGTCCAACTGTATTTTTTCAATCAGGCTGTGTTGGCAAACTTTATATAGTGGAGAAATAAAATACACAGATTTCACCTACTGGCTCCAGTAGCTCACAAGTCTAATAGTGAGGAACTCCAGATCTCAGGAAACATGAGAATTCCGAGAACACTGTGACTTCCTTAACACATTCTCATTTTAGCCAACACCACCTAAGGGCACTTCTCTCACTATCTCTTTGGCCAAAGGAGGCAGAGTTAACTTGTTTGTGTTCTTCAAGGCTGCTACCAAAAGTGAGCATTTCCCATAGGAGCACGTGGAGCCCTGTGTCGAAACAGGGGATTGGGAGTTCAGATCCAGGGTTTCAGGTTTCAAATCACTTCTTGCCTAATTTTATTTCTTCTTCTCAGAACCATTTATCGTCAGCTTCTTCCACTGAAGTACGTAGTGTGGTGGCTGGCCTTGGCCTTTTCTGTCCTTGAGAAAGCAAGAGTACAAGCAGAAAGAAGGTGAACAATTTTTATCTCATGCTCCTTGATGTGCATAGTAACATAGGGATATAACATAGGACACATAGGGAAACAGAGCTGGAAACTCCTGTAAATAAACTGAGTTGCATTTGTAAGGATGTACCCAGAAAGCTATAATTTCAAACCTTCTGGCTAACATAGGGACTTCTTTTGGCAGTGTATTCCTTCTCTCTGAAACACTGCAAGAGGAGCACTCCCAAGAGGCTTGCTACCATCAGAAAGCTAATGGAATAGCATCTTTCTAATGAACAAATTTCCAACTGTTTGTACTTTGGGTAACACATTTTGCCTCTGCTTGAATATTCTTCTGAGTATGAAAAGCAAAAAGGATTTAATTCTGCAGCCATAAGTAATCTGGCCTTCATATTGGAATTCATGTGTTTGTGTCCAGGTGAAGCCATGAAGACTTTAAGGAACATTTTGTTAGCTTTTGCTTATTATAATTTATAGTAAGAATGCAGCAATATCAAAACGGTTACACAACAATCCCTAGGACAGCAACAGCAGGTCCTGAAATACAGAGCTCTTGCCATGGCCATGGCCAGCAGTGAAGCCCCAGCAGCTACTTTAACCTTAGGGCTTATTTATTGTAATTCTGGTTTATTTTTTACCAAAACCAGCAATAAATGTTCAAATGCAGGGAGATTTATTACAAGACCTTGTTCATTTAAGACTTTAAACCACCAAACTGACCATAGCAAGACTTGAAGCAAAGATGATTTTCTCACTGTGTTCCTAAGCTATAACTTAGAGTTCCTCTGCCACAAGAGTGAAGGCTGTGGGGGCTCTATTATCTTAATTCTTCATGGCACAAAATCAGTTTGTTGTAGATGGATTTTTGTTTCCATCCTTGTTAATTTAACAGCATGTCACCATTCTGGAAGAGCACAGGTCCCATATCATTATTTCCCCGCAGTTCCCACTGGGTGCAATGTATTCCTGGGCCAAGTCAAGGGAGGAAGCTGTGCCGCAACACACCAGTGCCAAGATCCAAAGCTTTGGGTTTGGCTGTTCTCCCATGTTTCTTTCTTTGTTACCCTTGCATCCCTGTTAGTCTTGTAGATAGCACTCATCAGGACAGAAGGGGATTTCTCTCCTCAAGAGCTCAGTTTGCTCAGTAGCCAGGATGAAGAAGGGAGCAGGACAGGACAGAGCACAGGGAATAAACACTTGACAGTTTTGCAACTGAACTAGAAGCTGTGGGAGTTTGCTGTTGTCATCAGTGCGTTCTTCCACTTTCCAGCTGTACAAGGCTCACTTACTTAGATCGCTGTTTATTTCAGATGAAAAGAGACTCTGGGTATTCCACCATGGCTGAGCAGCAGAAGCAGGTAAAGACTCAAGGTTACCTTTTGAAGTATCACCTCTTAGCACTACAGCAACAGCTTCCCAGCATTTTTGCCTTCCAGTGGGCTGCAGCTACAGCACCAAGTGCTGAAGGGTCTGTTATCTTTGCTTGTATAGCAAGAGACCACAGCACGCCCCTGTAACCAGGAGCTGTGCCAACTAACTGAGCCCAGTCCTCAAAGTGGTCCTGATGAACGTTTCCCTCTTCTACACTTAAGGAATATTCCAACTTCTACAAGCCCTTTAAGAGCAAGATTATGGATCCATGGATCAGCGTTTGGCAACTAACGTGCTGGAGCTGTTGGCATGAAGAGAAACAGGGTGGTAGCGCTGGGACTTGATGAACAAGATGGTTTTTTTTCCTATGTAAATATCTGTGCTTCTACAGCTCATGTAATTCCACTGTGTGGGATTCACTCACATAACTACTTCATCACATGCAATAAAACACAGCCTTAACACAAGCCAAAGGGCTTTTAAAATAGCTTAAGTGCTGAGCATCAGCCCCTCTCTGCCCTGTCTCAAAGCAGGACACAGCTGTGATGAGCATTAGGAGTCAATAGTTTTTGAAACTCAGTTCTTCAGCTGGAAGGTGCTGAATAACCTGAAATACTATTTGATCTAACTGAAAATCCTGACCTTGTAAGACATCAGAGTTTTTTCTTTGGTGTGTTCTTCCTTCATCCCAGAAGAAGGATTTAGGGGATACCATTCCCTTAAGAATGTTACAAAACCTTTGTACAGCTTTTGTGACCTTTCTTCCAAATAATGGGAAGATGGTATTCCAGAGTCTAGAGATTAAGAGAGTCTTATCTCATGTCAGCAGACACGAGATACAACACGGATGCAACTGGAAGCATGAAACTGCTGAGGGAGCGGATCTCCAGCCCTGAATCCAGCAGGCACCCTCTGAAGCTGGAATAGGTGGCTTTTGCCAGCCTTGCATTTGTAGCTCCATACACCAGTGATAACGCTGGCAACTGATTGCATTGCTTCCAGTGTAAAACTGCGGGGTTCACAAACATCAAGCTGTAGGGCAAGAGTCCTTTAAATTACTCCCAGTTCCTAACTTGGCTAAAAATAACTGGTAAGAGATGACAGTTGTTTGTTTTAACAGGGAAAGTTTCAATGCTAATGAGCAAAGTCCTGTCCTGGTGCAGACAGATATCACTGACAAGTCCTGGGCAGTGTTTAATGTTCTGTACCTGTTACCAAATCTTAAAGCACTGAAAGCTGTGTAGAGAGGAATCCTCCGTATTGCATTACCCAAAACACACCTGCATTCAGCATTTGTTAGTGCACTGTCTCTCTAGTTTGACCCCTCTGACAGGAGGCAAGCAGGACAGCAACTGTGAATCATGCTAGCGTTACTCCAGTCTGTGCCGCACAACACCATGGTTTAAAATCAGGATGGAGAGAGTGATGAGGCAGACGCTCTCTGGTTAGTACACTATAGTCTTTTAGAACTGCGCTGGTTCCTTTTTAAATATTTATCCTGCAGATACATATAATCCAAACCCAAGAAAAGTAAGATTGCTGAACTCCAGAACCAATTCCACCTTGGGCTACTCTAAAAGATACTTAATTATACGGTTGTCATATATTTGGCTAAACAACTTGGGTTTGGATATCTAAATGCTCACATTGAAGATGCTTTCCGTAGTTAAAATCCTTATTGTGATAAAAAAGTCACACCAAAATCACATTTTATGTCCTTATGCTGTACACAGGAATATTTGTTCAGCATTGTTGAACATTTCTGCGGCTGAGAACAGGGAGTTAGAGCACTTTATACTCTTTTTTAGCTCCTTGTTCATGTGCAGTTGTTCCGTACAGGTGGCACTTACTAGCCAAGTGGTACTGTCAGTACTAGAGCTTAGTTGTACCTCTGATGGCCTAAAGGCACACAAAGTGCATTATGCAAGGAAAGGCATTAAACCTCTCTTACACTTGTGGGAAAAGGACAGGCAGGGTTCTGGGCACATGAGCCTGACTTCACAGTCTTCAAAGCAAAGAGGAGTGTGGAGGAGTAGTTCTGGATCAACTGGAGCTGTTACTCAGTTCATCTGAGCGCAGCAGCTCTGGACTACTACAGAGGAAGCATAACTGCATATCGAGAGGGAGAAAATACAGAGGGAGAGAGCTGTTGAGATGGAGCACTGTTCTTTACCCTTCTTCCTTTCCACCTGCGTGTGGTTATCCAGAAGGCCCTTACATTGTAGTCCTCGAGGTATCGGGAAGTGTGCCAAAGGAAAACAAAGAGGGAAAAATCAGTGACCCTTTCTCTCTCTTTGATTATTCCAGAGAAATTCCATGTCAGACCCTTCAGGTCTCTGTAAGCATGGCAGGTGGATGTGTGTGTAGTTCTCCCCTGCTCAATCACACACAATGTCCCATAACAGCTTTGTTGTGCTCTTTAGAGAGTTTGTGAAACAAAACAGCCCATCGTAGGACTGCCTTCATCCCCTGCATTTCAAACACAAAGTGTTAGTGCAGGACACAGCAGCACATGCTCACTCTTGTTGCTTGCTCACAGGAAGAGGAGCTCTGGGATGCCATGAAGGTCACTACCTGTGTCCTTGGAGCAAGTCTGCTCCTATTCACTGCCCTGGAGAACTCTGCTTGGTAAGATGGTTTGAACAAAAGGGCTCAAGGAGAAGCTTTTCTATGGAAAGGGGAAGCAGATGATGAAAAGATGGGCAACCAAGAACACTTATTCCTGCAGGTACGTGCAGAATATCTGGGACGCTTTGGGCCATTTCTGGCAAACAATGTGGCTGAAGCTCTACTACCTGTTAGAGGGAAAGGAGTTGACACTCTTCATACTTGGTGAGTTTTAACAGCTCTCCACTGTAGGAGCCATCCTTGAGTTATATCTAAAAGAGGAACATGGACATGCCTGCCTAAACTCACTAATCCTCTCACTGAAAAAGCACACGTAAGCTTCAAAGAGAGACAGAGCTGACACAGTGCCACTGTGCTGGCTTTGGACTGCTCACATTAGACACCCTATGCAGATCAAAAGGTTGATCTTTCTGCTGCTGCTGAAAAGGCTTCATAAAGATACACTTTGTTCCCGTGAGAACTGAATGACTCAGTAGAATCACTGAAAAATGAAGTAAAATCAGTGAATTTCACTCTTGCCATGGCACCTATATAACTTCTCTGTGATTGCAGCTGGTGAACAGGCCTGGTAGGGATCTTACAAAGATCCTATTGATCTACTCAACCTTACCCTACTTGCATTTAAAAACCACCCATGACAGAGATCCCCCAGCCTCCCAGAAAAGCCCTTTCTTGGCCTCAGCTGTGGCATATTTCAACCTATGAGACATTTGTCTATAACCTTCTGCCTTTTCCTAGGTCTTACTTGGATGTTGAATGTACCCATACTCCATTTTAAAGCATCACAGTGCAGGGGATACACATCTGGCACATCTGGGTCCCAGCAGGGTCCTCTGGATACAATGCCACTGTATTTTGTTTCCAATTTAGCCTCAATTTATTCACACATCCCTGCCTTTTCCTCATGCCACAGGGGCTGCACTGGTGCCTGCCCTTGCTTTCTGGTGCTTCAATGGAATCCTTATGGTGGCTGATGTAACAGGAAAGCCAACTTTCATTACTCGCTATCGCATTCAGCTGGGCAAGAATGATCCTGTAAGTATTCCTCACTCTGCCTCTTCTGCTTGCTAAACACTTCCAGCTGTGCTTCAAGCTAGGAGCAGGGAGAAGAACCTATTATGCATTCCTCTTGCAACCAGATAGGATTCAAGGAGAACCAAGCTGAATCTTCCATATGTACTGCAGAGAGGAAGGCAGTTCTTGTGATGAAGCTGCAGATCAGCTCTGAATTGGCTGCTTGTTAAAAAGCTGATCACAAAACTAACATAGGAACTGCCTACAAAGCTTAAAGCTCTTTCTCCATCCCATTCAAAGCTACATTGCTCCTGATTTGGCCTCCAATCCTGAATTCTCTTTTGCAGGTGGACACAAAGAAGTTGTGCAAAGCCATCCACACCGCGCTGTGCAATCAGGTCCTTATCTCCTTTCCAATGCTTCTGTCCATGTTCTACATCCTGAAATGGTGGGGCAACACCTTCAGCAAGGAGTTACCCACCTTCCGCTGGTTCCTTCTGGAGCTGAGCATCTTTACCGTAGTGGAGGAAATTCTCTTCTATTATACACACAGGTGAGCTGAGCACAGGAATGGACTCTCTGGTTTCCTCCATGCCTTTAAGCTCATACCCATCTCATGCAACAGCTATAGTCCCAGTCCCCCCTCTTCTACCTATCTTATATATGAGATGACTTACAAGTCCTGAAATCCACCCTTACAATGTGAGGCTTTGGTGCTGCCAGTAACTACAGTAAGAAAAATGGGTAAAATTACAAAGGTGGAGCAGTTTAAAGGCTGAGGAAGAAGCAGACCAGACAGCTTTACACCAAAGCTGTGACCCAGTGTTCCTTGGAAAGAGAAGAACAAGACTGACTGGCCTGAAAGAAAAAAGCTCAAGAGGTCAATGACTGAGGTATTGTTCACTTGTATGGCACCTTCAGAACAGGGTCCTGACACTGCAGGCTTTCTAAGCAGTAAAGCAAAGAAGAGCCTGCAAAAGACTGTGCAGGAGCAAGTGTGGCATTCTCAGAAGTAGGTTTCCCTTTTGGACAAATGCACATACAGAACTCAAAAAGCCATTTCTTATGAAGAACCCACAGAACCTGAAGTTCTGACTCTGACAGCTGCCAGCAGAAGTCAAAACAGTGACAATACAAAGCACATCTTTCCCTAAGGAGTGCTCCCGGGGTTTAATAAGAGTCATTCAGGGATTGATTCATGGGACTTATCTGCACTTAACATTGGCCAGTGGGTACATCAACTGAGTAAGGCCATGATATTCAATACAGACAGGGAAATCAGGACTCCTACACTCTTATTCCCAATGCTCCAAAATGGTTATGTTAGAAGGGGCATGAGCAAGTCCCCAGCAGCAATTCTGTGTTATGTTACCATTGTTCCTTTCCTGCAGAGCTCAGACCCTGCCTTTCTCTGTGTTCCTTGCTTAGGCTTGTTCACCTCCCACTCCTCTATAAGCACATTCACAAGAAGCACCATGAATGGACAGCCCCCATCGGCGTGGTCTCCATTTATGCTCACCCAGTGGAGCACATAGTAAGTGGATTCTCTCATGGTCACCCTGCACGGAGTGTGATTTCCATGGGATGAGGAGGAGTGATAAGACAAGCAAATTAAACAGCACTTCTTTCTTAGGAAGTTCAGTTGCTCTGCCAAGTGCTACTTGGCTATAGAAGGGTTGCAGTATCTGTTTATACCAGATGCTCTAAGAGCACAGATCCAAGAATCTCCAACAGATAATTAATCTAGGCAGCAACAGCCATTTGTGCCACTGGTAGGACACGATGAGGTAATGCAGCTGCATCATCACATTGATGCTGTTGCTCATGTCCACAGGCTCTGCCCTTTTACACTGAGGTTTTCCAAGAGCAGCTTCAGATTATTCCAAGAAGATGAAATTCAGACCTCAGGCTCCAGAGGGATTTACTGGAATGATGCTGCCTTTGCAACCGTGGATTGATCTCACGTCTGACTTCTAGTACAAGCTTAGAGCTTGGGGTGGGACTGTGTTGGTAAAACTCAGCTCACTAATTCTTTCTTTGATGCTGCTGCGATTTAGTAAGGTGTTTGAATCTGCTTGTCAGGGACCCATTAACAAGGCTGAGTTTGCTATTCCTTTCTAGCTGTCCAACATGTTGCCTGCCATGACCGGCCCGATGCTCATGGGCTCTCACATCATTTCCATCACAGTGTGGTTCTCCCTCGCTCTGGTAACAACGAGCATCTCACACTGCGGATACCACCTGCCCTTCCTGCCGTCACCGGAGTTCCACGACTTCCACCACCTCAAGTAGGTCTGGGCACTGCTCGGCTCCCTCTTCCCCTCCTGCAAAGCTCCTTTCTGAGGGTCAGATGGGTTTGCATAGGAGAAGCTTTCCCCATCCTGATAGCTGGCTGAATGCTCTTGGTTCCTAAAGCAGTTAAAGAGACCGGGGCTTTGGAGGACTCCAGCCCTACAGCTGCTGGGTACCTCACTGACATCCAGCCTCCTCCAGCAGCTGACTTTGAAACTTCCTCCAAAGCATGAACACTGAGGCGGGAGTTCCAAGTTCCCAGAGACTACATGGGAGCAAAGCACATAGCAGGGTAGAAGTGGCAGCTACCACTGGACTTCATCCAGCATGAGCATAGGGCAGACAGTTCTCTGCGAGGCTCTTCCTAGGAGCTCAGGAGAACTGCATGTGATCTAGAATGAAGATGGAGCAAGGGCCAAGGGCAAGCCACAGAGATGGAATAGATTTGCAGGAGCCTCCCTGTCCCTTGCCCATAGAGGAACACTGATCAGATAACACCTTGCTCAGGCAATCACCATTAACCCAGAGGTTCCCGGCCACCTCTTACACTGGAGAGAAGCAGGGTTCCTGCAGGTTGTTCCAGGGGTATAATGCCACAGCAGTGCAGGAGCTGCTCCCATTTCACACATGTGCTCCCAGTTCAGACATATTCCCCCCAACAACTTGCCCCTCCTGCAGAAAGAGCCAACGTGGCAGCTCCATCAACACCCAAGTGCTGGACATCATCCAGACCACAGTGCTGGTTCTCATTACCAGTCCTCTCCTCAAGCTCAGCTCATGTTAGCACTGCAGAGCTGAGATGCTCTCAGTGGGCAGAAGTTGCACTGACCATCAGGGCTCCGAATGGGGATGCAAATAGGGAGGTCAGGATAACCCCAGTAACATCCAGTGATGCTCATTCTTTGTTTCCCAGGTTCAACCAGTGCTACGGAGTGCTGGGAGTGCTGGATTACCTGCATGGAACAGATACAGTGTTCAGACAGACCAAAACCTACGAGAGACACATGGTCCTGCTCAGCCTCACACCACTCTCCAAAAGCATTCCTGATGCACCCAGGAGGGCAGAGTGAGCCAAGGCAGCAGCCAGAGACAATGATTTATGCCAAATAGTATTTGCATTGGGACCCAAGTTATTGTTCACTCATAGCAGAGCCCAAAGCTGAATGTAAACATGCACTTCAAATGACTGCACTTTTGCTGCTGTTATTTTCTCCCCGAGGCACAAACCACTGCTCCAGGAACCTATTTTTAAACAAAGTTGAGTGTTTTCTATTCATTACTTGCACTCTTGCTTGGTTCCAGCTGCCTGCACTGGGGCAATGCGTTCTGCACCACGTGGGGAGCTCCTGGGATGCTCTCATTATGAGGGTTTCAACACTGCAGTGTTCACAGGCTGTGCTTTGGCCATTGTACAGAATGGTAGCATCCTATAGAAATACCAACCACATCATAGCAACTACATGGGATTAAACCCTGTTCTGCGAGTCAGGGTGCCAGGGATGTGGGATGCAACCCCATGGGAAGTCACAAGGGTTTAGAATCACTTTACCCTGCACACGCAGAGGCCTGACTTCTCTTGAGCAGTTTCATTGTGCCAGCTCTAAATGAAGGGTGGTCACATCCACACCTGTGCTCCACAAACCAACGCCTGCAACAAGCAAGCTTCCCCCCATGGGACAGGAAGGAGAGCTGGGAGCTGATTGCTACACAGCAGAAGTCTGCTCCTGAGCCACATCTCATTCCCCACACACCCAAAGGAGACACAACCCAACCAGTGTACAGTGACAAAACTATGGAAAGAGACTTGCCAAGGGTAGTGTGGGGAGCCGTGGAACCTAAGGAATGACCAAGAGAACTCACCTTCATGCACATCAGTTTGTATCCACACAGCCACGATGCTGCCAGCTCCCTCCAGGATCTTTTCAAGCCTTCATCCCATCTGGAGGCCTTGGACAACAGTGATGCATCTCTCACCATCTCTAGAGCAGGTCCCTTGGGGCACACACACAGGGCAGACTGCTCACCCCCCCCAGCTCAGCAGAACACAGCTCAGGCTCCATTGTCTTTTGAAGTCTTTATTTTTATACATTTGTTTTTGTATTAAAAAGGAAAAAGCATAATTACCACAAATTACAAAGGACTAAAGCATTACTAGAATAATGAATCACATCAGCCTAGAAAGCAGATACTCTGAATAATATTAATGTTATAATACAAGCTCTCATTCAAGTATTTTACATTTTTTTTCCTCTTTTCCTTTTATACGTGATGATGATCCTAGCACATGGGTCAAAGATTATGTACTATCGACAGAAGATGGATCATGTACAGCGGGGCCATATTAACAAGATTTTTCCTCCCAAGTGATACATGGTCTGTGATGAGTCATTTTAGGTTTGTCTCTACAATAAATGCAGCTGAAGAAGGTTGCACACACTTTCTAGTTTGGGGGAAAAGAAGGCTGAGGTTGGGACACGCACGGGGTTGGAGAAGGGCCAGCACATGGAAACATCACCCCTTCTGCTCCAGGCAAGCGCACAGCTCACTGAGGGGTTCTGAGCCACACATCCAAACGTTTCCAACCCCAATGGGACCAGGACAGGAGGAGGAGGAGCAGGGCTGCTCCGGGGAGGCTTGAGGGACCAAGAGGCGCTGCTTGGGCTGTCACCTGGAGGGTAAACCACAGGGGACAGCGCAGGGACCCAGGGCAGGTGGTACCCAAGGTGCTCCCTGCTCCCTCCAAGAGCTTCCCACTGAGGGGATGTGCTTGTCACAGATACATCGGTCCTATGTTCAAGTGTCTGCAGAAAGTGAAACTGTAAACTACTCATTGAAACGCTGCCCCCCAGTCCCCCGCCCCCGAGATGAATGTTGTCTTTACATAGAAAACAGAAAAGGAAAGGAAGAAGTAATCCATCTATTACCTGTATTGCAAACTTCGGGGGGAAAAACCAAAGAAAAGAGTAAGTGAGGCATTTAACACCAAGTGTAGCAACCCTCTCTTAAAAAGAGCCTAGCAATCCATTTCAGAACAGTGACAAAGGGACATAAACAGCCTCGGAGGGGACGGGGAAATGAGCATTGCAAACACAGCTTGCTACATGTACAGGTTTCCTTTTTTTCTTCCTTTTGATACGGTAACTGGAAAGGCATTAACAGCTGAAGGCCCCTCTGCTCTGCCATGCAGAACACGTACGGACGCGTGGCAGGATGCTGAGGTTAACACATGTATTGTTACAGTACAATCGACCAGTCCCAAGCAAGATGAGCAGTTGCCGAAATTTGAAGGACCCCGAGGGCTACAGCGGCACCATCGGGGTGCGAGGGGGACAGCAGAGGAGGGACAGGCAGGCGAATGGAGCAGCAGGATTATTACTTTAAATTATATCCCCCCATCTTCCCCCAGATGAACATGGCAAAGCAATAAAGCCCCCTCCAAACACATCTCCATGCTAGAGCTCTGTATCTGTTGCAGCTGCCTGCATCCCAAAGGCAGGCTGACCTCATGAGGAGCCCTGTGCTGTAGCAACCTGGATGTCCCAGGAAGATGAGGAGTGCTCCCCACACCCTGCATCCCCCAGCCTGCCTGAGGGCAGCCAGGGCTCCCCTCTGGCTGTGCCGGTGGCACCAGCACTATGCAGCCCATGTGAGCTGCGGGATGGAGCCGTGCTCACAGGAGGATGCCACCGAGACCACTAGAATTAAACACAGCACAAATATGATCATGGGCAAGCATCCAAGCCAAAAGCAAGGCTAAATGCAGGAAGGCAAGAGCTTCCTCCACAGCACAGCCCCTCTCTAAACAGCCTGTGGTGGTATGAGCAGTGCGTGAGCAGCATGAGGCGCAGTGCCTCTGCAGACCCGCACCCCATGCAAGCCACAGGACAGGGGAAGCCTTGCTGCAGTCAGCCCTGGCATTGACCATGAGCTGCTCAGGGGCTTTGCCATGGCCATCAGCAGCACAGGGGTGCAGGATGTTGCCTGTAACCAGGGCACCGTAGAGCTGGGAGCAAGCCAAGGCTACCTCAGGCTGTTGCATCCTTCCCTCCCTGGCTCCCTGTGAAGTGAAACAAGGCACGTGCTCCACGAAGCTGGAGGGCGATGGGACCACTGGGAATGATGTCCTGATCCTCCTCCCGCTGGGAAACAGGGGAGAGGATTCACACAGAGCCCTCAGCATCACTGATGTGACAAACCGCTGACTCAGCAGAGCGGGGGAAACTTCTCCTGTGCCAAGAGCCTCAGCCTTAGAAAGTAAAGAATAATTTAAAACCAATTTCGATTTGGGGAAATCCTCTGGGAAATTTCTTCTCTCTTCTACCACCCAAGCAGTTCCAGTCTGCTCCACAAGCACCGATGCCACAGCAGCACCTCGATACTCCTCACTTCCTATTTCATTTGTAGCTAAAACGCAGACAGCTGGCTTTGAAAAGAACACGCACTGACAAGGAACACAGACATGGCAGCGTGGACCACCCTCGGCACATCCAGACCCGCTTCAACTTGCGAACAGCCAGCAACGCATCGCTAGTGTCCTTGATCAACCTCCATCTCCAAGGTTTCTCCTTCCCGGGTTGGAGCAAACCAGGCCGCATCCGTAACCTCAGAGACCTGACTCCATCCATTCATAAGACAGGGAATTCAGGGATAACAGTCATGGCCACAGCGCTGTACAAGCGTTACTTACCTGTCTTGCCCAGTTACCACCCTGCAATCCCAGAGCACTGGTGCTGTAATGGAGCAAGACCTGACAGGCTGGTGTTCTGAAACAGGGCCTGTGAGCGGTACCAAGCTGCAGGGTGATGGGACAGGGGACCAGGGCAGGATCACACCAGCAGGAAAACAGCAATGCAGCAGCTCCCCTCACTCAAACCCAGCTGTGCTTTCAGTTCCAGCAGCAGTTCACAATGCTGCCTCCCGCCTGCCCCATCACCGAAGCACCACCTTTGGCACAGTATCAGTTTGGGAAGGTGACAACTTCAGCCAGAGCCCCCCGTGAGCACCCACGGCCACTGACAGACAGCATGCTCTAGCTCACCCTCACCTCTTCTCACCCATCAGCCTCACAGCTGTGTAGGGATTGAGATCACTCCTTCCCAGCTATGAGACTGCACATCAGCTGCATACACAGGGCAGACACTGTTCATTACCAGCTCGTGATTGTAGATTGGGGAACGCAATTAGCTGCATCCGAGCAGCCCATCTGCTCCACACTGTACACAGGAGCGTGCTTTGCAGCTCAGAATGCCAGAGCCACAATCAAGCCAGCTGCGAAGCAGGTATCCCAACCCAGGAGATGGAGCACAGCAGCAAGGCAAGCGGCTGTGGCTGCTTCCCACCCTTACGGTGAGAGCACAACTTTCCAGTGCTATTTCTGGGCCCCAGGAGAAGATCTCGCCCCCTGACACAAGCCCAATGTGAGGGAACGCAGCTCATGAGCCTGGGGAGGGTTTGCCTGCCAAACCCACCCGGTGCTGCAGAGACCGACTGAGTAAATGCCACATCAGCTCCACAGCCATGCCCTTGCCTTGGCTGAGCAAGGAGCAGCACGGTGTTAGCTCAGCCCTCGGAGACGCACAGAGAGACTGCAGGCAGCCACCGGCCAAGACACGACGTGCAAGGAAACCCAGGCGAGAGCTTTCCTTTGGCAGGCAGGTCCCCGGCTCACACCCAGCACAAGTCCCACGAACAGCGATGCTGTGAGAGATGGGCTCCCTGGGGCTGCATCACCCCTGTGTCAACAGCAAGGACCAGTCCCTCCAGGTGCTGTGACCCCTCGACCACGCTGGAGGCACATCCAGCCCCAGCCTGCCTGGAGAGGGGCCACCAGCATGTGCAGTCGCAAGGAGGATGCTACAACAGTCTATACACAACAGAGCGGCTTCAACTACTTTGTGAGCACAAGTCTTGGATTTAACTGTCCTCAGCAGCTTCCCCCGTGAGGAGCAGGGCTGCAGGGGCTCCGAGTGAGCTGTGGGGTCGGAGGGAAGGCCGCGGGGCAGGATCAGCGCAGCAGCAATGCCATGAGGAGTCTCTGGGCCGAGGGGAGCAGGAGCGCAGCGTGCCCCAGGGTGCAGGGAGCCGGCGGCTGCCCCGGGCCAGCTCCACCATAAGGCAACTTTTTTTTTGTGGTTTTTAATTATTTTTTGGGTTTTTTTTGTTGGTTTTTTTTTCTTCAATAGTATTTCCAAGGAGAAAGCAAAGGGAGATGTGTCTTTAGAAAGTTTTTTTTTTTTTTTTTTAGAGGGATTTTGGGTATTTTTTTTGTTGTTTTGTTTTTTTTTTTTCAAGGGAAAAGTAAGAGAAAAACCTCCAGCAAAGTCCTGTCTTTGCATGCGATGGGCATTCCTGGGGCAGCTGGTGCAGCGTCCACGCAGGCTCGAGTCCAGGTGACCTGCTGGCTTCCCACTAGCTGTCCTTGCAGGAAAGGAGTCAGAACAAGCCTATCCTTGGCAAAGGTCCTTTGGTTGACTTCCAAATTGTCCGTGACAGAAGGGAGAGAGGTGGGCAGAGGGAGAGCCAGACCCTTGGGGAGGCTGGAGGTGAAGACACTGGGAAGGAGGGACCAGGAGGACAAACAGGATGATGCTCCTGTTGCGGTGGGGGGGCACCACCGTACGTGGAATGGGAGACGTCAGCCAGATCATGGAGATCAGAGGCTCCGCAGCATCGCTGTGGCATTGGTCCCCCGTAGGGAACCTCGCTCCTCTGAGCCTCCTGAGCGGGCTGCCCTGCGATGCGAGGGGGGGACACGAAGGGGAGGTGTTGGGGCCGCACAGAGCAGACTTGTTTTGGTAAATCCAGACAAACTTCTAGCAATAATTTAAAACTTGATATATATATATAATAATAAAAAAATCTCCCCTTTCTAAACCCAGCCAGAACGTATTTGTTTGTTTGAAGAGACACTAAGACATGAGTGTGCGCACAGGATGGGAGGGAAAGCAAAGGGTTGGGTCTGCCGGGAGCAGGTCTGGCTCTGGTCATGGTGTTGTAATAGCAAAACGGTGTTTCAGGTGCAGATCGTCTTTGCTTTCCAGCCACAAGAGAAAAGTAATCGTGTGCGTTGGAAGTTTCTCCAGAGCAGCCTATTCCTGGGCACCCACCTTCCAGCTCCCTTCCTGTCTCGCCTCCTCACGTCTCCCCTTCTCTGGGCCAGTCCCCCACCAACCCACCCCATCCCCTGGCAGGAAGCAGATGCTGCAGCCTCTCTACTTCCCCACTGTCTGCGATTCTGCAGCCGCCAGGGCAGGGGATTGGTGGCTCGGGGTTTTGGCATCCTCTTGTGCAGGCTGGCTGGGTGAGGCATGGGCTTGGCTGGATGGGCACTGGCTGACCGTTTTGCTGGAAGACTGGGATGGGTAGCGCTTCCTGCCGTCGCCCCCTGACGTCGTCGGGTATCTCTTGTGTCCACCTTCCTCCCCCATGGGTGGCTGGAAGAGAAGCACCCCAGGATCAGCACAGATTCCCCCTGGATCAAAGAACAGTTTTCCTGCAAGCTTCCAGTTGCAGCTTCTCTCCCCGACCCACAAAGCCCACAGATGCCCTCCTCCCCAATCTACTGCTGCCACAGAAAAACAGACTGGCTTCCAATCAAGAACAATGGTGACAACTTGCTTCCCACACAGGGGCACAGTGCAGAAATCTGGAAGCCAAAGCTCCAAATGCCAGCTCCATTCAAGCCAAAGCTCACTTTTAACTTCCTCCTCAGCTCACACAGAAAGATAGGCTCATCCATGCATCACTGCCCACAGCAGGGGAGCTGGAACTAGATGATCTTTAAGGTCTTCTCCAACCCAAACCATCCTATCATCCAGTCCCCCAGAGGGCTGTTCTGAAGTGGACTGGCAACATTGCAGCCCTGCAGCTCGTTCTTGGCCTGGCTGCAAAGACTGGGCATGACACTAGGTGTCACTGACTTCCCCAAAATCCTCCATCCTTTGAGGTGGCCAAGGAGCTTTTGCAGGGGCCATCGAGGCAGTGCGGGCATTGCATCTACTCACATCCACTCGGAAGTCTTCGAGGCGCTTGAACTTGCTGAGGTATTCTTGCAGTTTGCTGTTAATGTCCAGATTTTTGGCTTTGGAATACTTTAAGAAGGCCCAGAACTTTTCCAGCCCATAGAGCTGTCCTGGAGGGGAAGAAAATCAAACCAGGTATCAGAACACTTTCCTCCAGGCTTCCCCACCACTTGCCCCACAGACCCTCCTGCCCCACTGTGGGCACAACCGAGGCAAGATGAAGAACCTGGAAAGAAACAGACAATTGTAATGGGCAGCCCTCTTGACAGGAGGTATTCTGGTGGTGACAGAGCACTGAGAAATCCTAGAGGAACTGGTGCCTCTAGCAAAACATGTTGGGAGCTACAGCCTCTCACTGCTCTTTTCCACCCCCCCAGCAGTCTTCAGGATGATGAGCATCCACTCGACCCTCTACCATGAAGCAACAGGACATCCATCTGGTCCCTGTTGCACATGTTAATGTACAGCATTATGTGGCTTCCCCAAAGTCATGGGAACAGGGCCAGAAGCAGCCATGCAGCTGGACTGTATTGCTGTCAATCCCAGGGGCAGGCCAAAGGATGCACCTACCAGCTTCATAATCCTTGATGGTCTCTTCTTGAAAGTCCTTAAATATGTCTGGCCGGAATTTCTTCTCCAGCCCATAGCTGTAGTATCTGAAAAGGCACTCCAGACCGTACCTGGAACAGAGCAGCACATGGTGCTCAGACACTGCACATAGCACCTGAGCAGAGAGGCTCTTGAGGCAGGAGCCCTGCTGTGTACCAGCAGCAGGAGGGACTGGGAGCAACCCCAGGCCCTACGTTGCTGCAAGGCAGAGATGCTGCCTTTGCTTTGCTGTGAGTCCTGCAGAAGGCTGAACCCTTCTTCCCTCACTCCCCACCTGGGGAAGGCCACTCTGTCCCTCCTCTCCTACCTGTATCCCTCCTTCCCATCCTCCACAGCAAGTTGCTTGAACTCCTCATACATTTTCTTGTTGAAGTGATCTCGGAGGAAGAAGGACCAGAACCGGAAAAGTGTGTTCATTTCCTGGGACTGACCAATGCCCAGTCGTTTCCGCTCTGTTTTGGGAAGAGGGGATGATCACAAGTCAGATCTTCTCCCAGGAACCCAGTTCTTGCACAGGGGCTCATGCAGAGCACCCACCCGAGTGCTGGACACCCTGCGCCACCACCCATGCTCACCAAACACTGGTGAAACACTGGCTACCAGCAAGGTTGTCCTGTAGGACCCTTCTTATCTCCATGGGCTGAGAGCACAGACACCCTGTCCCACATCCCAGTGTCCCTACCGTTAAGGCAGCGCCGACGGTACTTGTGGTAAACGTGTTGTGTGAAGCCATTCTCCTTGAGCAGCTCATGTGAAGGATGCTGGAACTTGGGCAGGGACTGCGGGGTGCAGCCATAGCTTCCGACGGCCGGGGTCCCCTCTGAGGGGCTGGAGCTGAGCACGAGAGACTCTCATCAACATCCCTGGCATCACCCAGCTGACAGAGGAGGGGGGTCAAGCTCCACCCCACAGCACTTGCCTGTTGGCCCACACCCTACTGACTCCCTACTCTGGATTTGGGACCTGTGCCATGGGATATCCTAACAAAAAGGGAAATAATGTTTCCAACTGAGTCTCATCTAATTATTCCAAGGCTTCAAACTTCCCTCAGCTTCTTCTAAGAAGGACAAGTTGGGTCTCAATCCCTTCTGCAGCCACCTAACAGGAAACTTCCCCTGCAAGACCTGGGACTGTCCCTTATAGCGACATGGTTCAGTGGTGGACTTGGCAGTGCTGGGGTAAAGGCTGGACTCAATGATCTTACAGGTCTCTTCCAACCAAGCTGACTGTATGAGTCCAAGACCAGACTCTGCTTTTTCCCTTCCTTCCCACACTTACCCCCTTTCCCATTTCTAGCCCCTCCATGAACACACAACACCTGTCTCTGGTACCTGATGGAGGCAGTTCGTGGCCTATGCTCCCGGGAGTCCATCACCCAGCCCACGTGGCACTCCATTGGAGGGTTTGAACTGTGTCTCGTCTTCCTCTTCCGCGGAGTCTGCAAGACAGAGTGCATCACAGATGTGCCCCTTTCCTCTCCAGGCTCCAGATGGAAAACCCCATCTCCCACCTCATCACTCAGCCCTGGTCCCACCTTGGCATCTATCGTCCTGCCCTCTTTCACCACTGGGTAGAACCGGGGCGTCTGTGTTGGGTCCTTCAGCTGAGGTGTGCGAGGGGTCCGTGGGGTCCTGGCGTTGCGGTAGTTGGGTGATTCTGGTACAGTTGTAGGCAAAGACCGGGCGATGGTTGAAGGTTCAGGGACTCCAAACAACTTGTTAGCCAAAGCATCTGTGGGTACTGCAGAGAGAACCCCCCCCCCGCCACGGGTCAAGCTGAGCTCTGAGCATGAGAGCATCACTACAGCCAAGGGACATCCATCTGGCAGTTGAGAAGCAGCAGGGACAGGAACAGAGACACATCCTGGCCCTCTGACACGAGCAGTTTCAAATCCAGCATGTCACCAGCTTGGCCACATAGCCCAAAGCCTAGCAGCAGATCCAAAGACTGAGCTCCCAGGGATCCCACAGTATCTGCTTCCCAATGGTGAACAGCAGTAACAAATCCCCCCATTCCCAAACAAAGGTGTCAGGCACAGACAAGACCCAGCAGGCAGCTGCCTTCCAGCTACTCAGAGAGGGTACAAGAGGAAAGTCACAACCAGGGAGCTACATCAAAGCCTGCTAAGGTTTCCTCACTCAAGATGCCCCTGCTTTTGGGCTCCTCTTCTGGAGTCCCGAAACATTCAAGCTGGGAGAAAAGCACTGCTCTGGGAAAGATAATCGCACATGCCTGTGGGCAGAATTCCTTCTCCCCAGTTGGTATCCAACTTCCAAGGGCCTCTTACCAGAAGGAACATGGACAAATTCAGTCCCAATTGTCTCTTACCTTGCTGGAACCTGGGGGGACCAGGAGGGACTTCCTGGTTTGGATCCACCGGGGGCTCTGGGGTCAAGGTGTCAAACTGCTCCCTACTGATCATGTTCACCTTCTTGAAGTTCTCCACCTCTTGCTGCATTGGAAGAGGAAGATGATGAAGCAACCCATTGTCCTCTTTTCCCCTCATCATGACTCCTCTCCCCAAGCCCTCAGCTACTGCCACCCCAGAGAGAAGCACTGCTTCATCAGTGCACAAGGCACCAGCCATGGGAATGCTAAGCCCAGCTGACAGCTCCAACAGCCACCTTACCTTGCAGCCAAAATGATTTCCATCACAGAATGTGGGTAGCTAAATCCCCAACCGTGACAGTCACCAAGATGGAACTCCAGGGCTTCAAAGTAACAGATGGGCTTTCTATGAAAAGCCCAAGTCTGTGCAAACTGGCATCAAAATGGGGAATTGCTCAGGCCAAGTGCAGCCCAGCCACCTATGAACCAGTAAGTGCAGCCCCCAAGGGACTGTGCCATGAAGCACTGGGCACTATGGACAGTGCAGGGACATCCGATTTCCCCTACAGACCTGGCACTGGCTGCCAATACCCTGGCAGCAAACAGAGCAATAGGCCCCATGTTCCAAGTCACCTCATGACTGTCACTGTGTTTACCTGGCTGCAGCCTTACAACCATGTTAGAGAGCTGTGTTTATCCCTGATACAACAGAATACGATGCTGGGAGCCAAGAATCAAGCTCTGCAAGAGGACTAATTCTGGCTTAGCTCTAACCCATCCCACACCAAGGCAGTCAGCCTCCTGCGCACGTGCCTCCCCACAACCCACATGCATTCCCTTCTTCCAATCAGCTGCTCTCACCTTAATCTGCGAATACTCTGGCTCAAACTGCTCTGTCCACAGGTCCTGCTCGTAGTAGTACAGCCCATCGTTGATGACCTTGGCCAGCTCTGAGCTCATTTTAGCCCTGGATGTGTGGTTGCCAGTCCGGTCCCCACCAGGATGCCGGCGCAGGTACGGAGGTGTCTGTGTCACGATTAGGATCTTGTTTACATCCCGGTCGTCGATCTCATAATCCGAGTCTTCGTCTGACCAGTCGGTGAAGGTGTTCTTGCGGCCGTCCATCTGCTCCATCTCCTCATCAAACAGGAAGTCTAGCTCCTCTGGTTCATCTTGGTCCTTCTGCTTTTGCTGCTGCAGTGTCTTTGATTCCTCTGGTTTCTGCAGGTAGGGGGACAAGAGAAAACACCATACAGTGACACAAGCACACTGTCCCTTGTTTCTTTACTGCAGCCAAAGCTAACCATATAGGGAGAACACCGTATTTACACCACTGAGGATCAGCTCCAAAGCAGGTCAGATGGGGCCAGGAGAGACCTAGACATCACTCTCATGACAAACAGACCCTATCTGATTTGAAACCTGTCTACTTATGATTCACTCAGACAACTGGGAGACCCCCAACCGAACAGAACAGCTCCTACATCAGCGCCTACCTTGGGCTTGGCCGGCGAGGGCCGAGGTCTCTTCTTCACTTCAATCCATGTCTCTGAATCCAGGTCTGGCAGACTTGTGGACAGGCCCTTGGGCATCGTCTTCAGGTTACTGACCTCCTCTGTTTTGGTGGCGACCGGGCTGGCAGCACGTGGTGAGCCAGGAGCAGACTCTAGAGCCAACAAGAGCCACAAAGTGCTTTAGAGGAAGGAATGGAGCCTGGGGGAATGTGTAAAGCACTTGACCAAAGAGGGGGTTATTCTGGCAACGTGGCACAGTTTGATCTGCCAAAACTAAGTCTTACAACAGCTTCAAGAAGATTCTTCACCAGACCATGGGATGGGCTGACAGGAGCAGGAAGCAGGCCATAAAAAAGACAGCAGACCCCTTCCCTGCAGTCAGCTGACAGCTCTATACCTGCTGCTCCATTTGTGCTCAGTAACTCCTCGTCCATTAAGGAAAAGGTGCATCATGAATGTCCTCTGTTTTGCCCAGCAGCAGTACAGTATTTCCAGGCACAGCCAAGAGACTTTCAGCAGGACTAACCCCTCCCTGAATCCCTTCAACCCCACAGACTCAGCCTCTTTCATGTTTCCCCACACATAGAGGTAGCAGTCCTCTGGAGGTCTGAGGAAAAAGCCCACAACAGCTCGTACCACCAAGCAGAAAGCAAACGACAAAGCCTTGCCTGGGGAACTCTCAGAGTCTCAGACCTACTGCAGTACCAACACTGCATCCCACACCTCCCTCCACATTCCCCAGTGCCCACCTGTTTCTTTCTGGAAGTTCTGTCGGGGCACAAACTCAGGGCAGTTGATGAACTGTGAAAAGTCAGTCTGTGTGTAGTCTGCTGTAGGGGGGCCAGGCAGAGCCCATTTCTCTGGCTGCTCTTTTCTCCTTATCTTCTCAGCCACAATTTCCACCACTTTGCTGTCCTTCAGAGCCTGGAACCAAGGAATATCTGGTCAACTTATAGCCCTACCTTGGCACACTGAATGGCTCAGTCCCAGCCTTTCCTCCCGAAGAGGAGCAAACGGAGGAGGGAGTAAAGAAAGCACAAGGGAAGGCTCCACCTGCATCCCACCCATAGCCCATCTAGAAAACAGGCCTCAGAGAGGGATGGCAAGAAGGAAAGTTAATCATTCCTTGCCCCCACCTTGATGATGAGGCTGATGTCAGTAGTCAGTGCCTGCACCCGGTGGAAGCTGGCTATCAGGGTGATGGGAAGGAAACCATCTGAGTCCATCTTGCGGCGCAGGAAGAAGTCTCGCTCCAGATTGTCCACACTGAAGTAGTACTCACTGTATGGACAACACATCAGTATCAGGCAGCTCCAAGCCACTTTCCTCTAGATATCCCATAGGAAGTAATCCCCTCCCACTTCTGCTACTGCAAGGCTGATAAGAGAGCCTGTGGAGCAGACTTGGGGCAAGCTGGTGCTCTAAGGTGTGTGGCGCAGAGTCAACACACCCTGGCTCTAACCCTACTCACACAGACCCCAGGGAGGGCATCTGTGAACATCCCAGTGATCAGAGGAGAAGAGGTGGTGCTTACATCTGCCGCTTGATGTAGTCTTTGAGCAGCTCCTGGTCCACACTGTAGAGCTCAGCACTGCTGATGTTGTCAAAGTAGTACGTGATGTTGCTGGCGTACTTCTGCGTGCGGGAGCCATCTGAGCCCTCGAATTTCCGGTACCCATACTGGTAGTCGAAGTGCCCTTTGGAACAGCAGGAAGGGTCAGCACAGAGATCCTTGGATCTGCCAGACAGGGCTAGACTCTCACACAAATAGCTCCCTCTGCACTGCTCCTGGGGCCCACAGCAGTCCACAATGGGGCATCACCCACATCCCTCATCCTCCTGCTCTCAGCCTTTGCCACAGAAGGAATCTCAGTGAAGCTTTGACACACAAAGCCAAAGAGAGGCCATGAATCCTGCTACCCAAGAGCCGCTAGGTAGCCAAGATGGCACATGAAGACCCTACACTGAAGCTGTGCCAAGGTTAGATGCTGCCCTGTCAAGTACCAGTGCAGATGCTTCCCCATACAAGCCATGACTCCTGCTTGGCTCTTGTCAAAGACTACACAGAGTATAAGCATGCTTCAACTCCTCCACACAGAAGTACTGCAGGGGACAGAACACTGGTGGAGGAGCTTGGCCTGAGTAGCAGAAGGGTATCTGCCTTTATTAAAACACTAGAAAGAATAATTTGCTTTCATTAAAATCAGCTCAATTTACTGGATGGGATGACTTGCCACAGTATTTCCCTGTATCCCTACAGCACTCTGCCCTCCCCAGCCTGCTCTGGAGCCTCAGCTCTCACACACAAAGCCACGCACACTTCAGCACATGCTCCCTGCTGCCACAAGAGCACACATCCAGTAATCACCTCCTCTGCCCCGGCCACGGCCCCTGCCACGGCCCCGGCCTCTGCCCCGGAAGGTCCCTCTCACAGCTCCTCCCTCACTCTTCACGCTGGAGGTTTCATCATGGTCCTGCCAGCTGCGCTCATGCTTGTTGTCCGGGTGCCAGCCTGCAGCAGACAGGGAAGGAGGGGCAGGAGGAGCGTTACAGTGTGAAAACACCCTCCTGGAACAAGCCCGCTGCACCCAGAGCACCTTGAATGCAGGAAAGGTGCCCACTGTGCCATGCCTGGGCATCAGGGCTTGCTTGCTCTGCCCCATGGCCAAGGCAGAGAAAGAGGTCCCCAGGCTGAGCCCCCACCTTTGAGCTCGCTGCGGTTGTTGGAGGGGTGCCTGTGCTGCTCGTTTTGCCGGTTGTTCCGAGAGGCCGTTTTGTCCCTAGGCACCTCTGACTTCATGTCTATCTGCAAAGGGACCCACTTGTGTTTGTTGCCTGCAAAAGGACAGGGTTTGGGTGTGACACAGGTTCAGAGAGCGCCTGCTTCCTTCCCCACAGCCCCATCTTGGCACACAGTCCCCACACATGGAGGGGAGAAAGCATCAGGGCATTTTGGACTGACTCTATCCTCAGATATCCCTGCAAGCCTTACTGGATGCAGAAAGTCGCCAACCAGAACTCTCAGGCACAGAGTGACATGGCACAAACCTCCCCTGCTGCATCACTGTATTTGGCCTTTTGCTCCCTTCTGCTCATCGAGGCTCAAGCTAGACTGAGCCCATGTGTCTGTCACTCATGGCTGATGTAACCCACAGTCAGGGAGCGCACTGTGACTCCAGTGCACATGGAAGGGCAGAGTGAGACACACAGACACCCCTGCTTGGGCCCTGCTCCACCAAAATGACACTCAGCCCTCCTTGAAGCGTGTGAACACCACAGCTGTCCCTGTGCTGGGACCATGTCCTGCAGCAAGGCCCCCAGGGAAGGCAGTGGATGCCTCCGTCTAGCTGCGATCCAGAGAATAGGGGACAGACCACCCCCCCCCCCCCCCAGGTCCTGCATTACCTTTCTTCTTCTGGGCTGACTTCTGGTTGTCATCGTCGCCATTCTTCTCCTCCCCAGACTCATCCGATTTGGTTTTCACGCTCTCTTTGCCATCGCTCCCATCTCCTTTCTCCTGCTCTTTCATGTCTTTCTTGACAGGCAGTTTTCGAAGGGATGGTGCTTTGTGTGGCTGCTGGAGACACAGCAGTGGAGGGAAGATGTGAGAATTGGGAGAAATGAACAGCTGGAAGCAGACCTCAGCTGTCCTGGCAGCAACAGGAACCAGATGACCTTACCCTAGGCTGAAAGCATCCCTGTTCTGTTCCTAGCAAAGAGCAGGGCAAGGGCCTCTAGAGAAGCTGGGAAGCGCTCAAGCTGTGACATAAGCCCCAGGCATAGAAGTTACTAAGATGGACTGCCAGGGAGGCCCTGGTGCTCCTGGACAGTTATCCTGCAAAGGACCAGGCTGCCCCAATGTAACAAACCTCATGCCCTGACAGACAGCCAGGAACTGGCAGAGCAGCATTTAAAAATAGAAAGGTTTCAATGTCACCCGTGTCTGGAGCAGGAGAAAGCCATGCCCCATGGGCACACCAGCTCTTTCTCATGCATTTTCTCCTATGGAAGACTTCTGCCCAGGCCCCTTCTTGCACTGAGCGCCCTTAGCAGAGCAGGCCTGCGAGCTGCCTTACCTGCTGCACCCAGCTCAGGGATTTAGAGAGGGCTCCAAGCTCCCAGAATAGCACTAAGGGAGGGAGCTAGACACACAGAGCAGCCCTAAAAGGAAATCCCCTGCACACTATTCCTGGCTGCCTCTGCACTGACACTTGGTACCCCAAATGGCCTGAGCTCAGCTAGTGCTTCCAGAGGGACAGGGAGGTCTGCAAGGGCCTTATCCTGCTCACTGGAGCGATTCTGTGTTCTCACCTGGACGCTCTTGTGGGCTATCTCTCCTGGTGTTGGCCAGTTCGTGGCATCACCAAAGTCCCCAACCTTGTAACCAAAGAGAAAGGTTTTGTTAGTGCACAAGTTGCAGATGCCATTCCCCGCATCAGCAGCCACAAACCCTTCCACCACCTACCACCATCCTGCAGATGGCTGTCCCAGGTTCGGGGATGCCATCCAAACATATATATACACAGACCCTGCTCCCACCCAAGCAGAGACCCAAATCCATCCCAAATAGCTGCAGACAAATTTAATGTCAATAAGAGGTTGTCCTGAGGTTGCCAGCAGCCCCATTAAAATAACAGTCTCTCAGTTCCCACCATTTTGTCCCAACAGCAGTATTTAGCACCAAGTTGCTCAGGTTAACTCACTCATTGCAAGCATCATCCATTGGACAGGGAAAGCACACAGCTTTCAGCATCCTAAATCCACATGAAGCAACTACATCTCATTAAAGAAATTGCCTCCACCTAGTGGCAGGTTACAGTCAGGCACAGCTTCACTTCAGCGACCAACTCAACCAAGGGCTGACAATAACAAGGCAAAGGGATCATGTAGTAGAAGTGGTGGGAAAATTCAAGCAGGAGTCTGATGGTGATGGGTGCTCCCTCATTCCAGACACCACATCGGGAACAACCAGTAACTTCTCTGCTAAATAAATGACCTGGCCACTACCATCATCTCTACATCTTCCAGGTTTCAGAGAGGATCTGCAGGACACAGAGGGTCCAAATAGTTGTCCAGACACACCATGAACCATGGCTGGGCACAAAGTTTATGTGGGCATAGAAATGCCTCATTCCCCTTGTGGGGTTATTAGTTCTAAAATAATCTGGAATCACTGAGTCCTTTGGATTACATCTCTACATGCAGGTGACCATGCTCCTCTCCCCACAAGGCAGGTTTCCTTGGAAAGCTACTTCCAGCACAAAGCCTGTTTCAGCCAGGAGCACCTTCCATCCCAGGATCCTCCTCTCCCTGATGTGGTACAGATAAGGAAAGTCTTAACAAGTTTTAGATGTGTCTTCATTGGCTGTTGGGAGCCAACACCAACAGCCCGTGTCCCTGCCTGGGCCCCAGCTGCATGCAACATCCTCTGAAGCAACTGTCCCTCCATCACATGCTGATCCCTGGAACAGATTGCCCTGGTTGCTCCAAAGCAGCTGAATTGTTTGAAATCAATTACCCTGACTCTCCATGTGCCAGGAAAGAACAGATTGCACAAAAAAGGACCTGCAGACACACTGCTCCATCACACCACCGCCCTGTCTGCACTGCAAACCAGGGCACTGGCCAAGCTTCCAAGGGATTTGTATGGAGGGGAGAGAGTTTCCACATCAAGGACTGTGTTCCAAATGTCTCCCTGTGAAAAGGGAGGTGAGAAGGTCTCTCCTGGCCTAGCTAGGCAGAAATCCAGTCCAGGCAGCATTCAAAACCATTAAAGCACTGAAGAGGAGATGGAGAATCAGGATGTTCTTTTTGCAAGTGTCCAGGTCAGTACATAAACCCTCCACAACCAGGCTTGTGATGCTATCTGCTCATGTAGTGCTGCCAAGGGCACCAGGTGCTGGAGGCCAGCAATGGGACAGCAGACAACCTTACCTTGCTCCCTTTCCGCGGTCTCGGGTTGGCAGCCCTCACCACCTTCGCAGGAGTTGTATGTTCTGCAAGAGGAAGAGAACAAAACTGTTAGAACACAGCTGAGGGCTGTGGAAGTGTAGCCCTGGAGGAAGCAAAGGGTGGCCAAGAAGAAAAGCTGAACAGACAACAGAGCCAGCTTCTGACCTGGATCTCAGAAGGGCTGCAGCATGATCAGAACACTTCTGATTCATCTAAGTGGCCAAGAAATGGACCTTTACCCTGCCACAGGAAGGCACTCCCTGACTTAGCTCAGCTCTCCCCACTTGGCCTTGCCAGCCAGGGAAAAGGGGTGTTGAGAAGTTCAGCTCACTCTGTGAAGAACCATGCAGAACTTGATCTGCTGTTATGCACAGCAAAACAAACATGCCCTTGAACAGGTGAGGCCCATCATCACCAGTGTGGCCAACCCTCCCCAAAGGAGGGGAGAAGGGCTCTGACACAGGGACGCACATGGGTGCTGCCACCTTGAGCTTTGATCTCTCGTGTATCCTAGCATGGGGCAGTGAATTCATGAGAAGGAATGTACAGAGGGAAGAAGCCAGACCTGGGAAGTGCTTCAATCCTGCTACAGGCAAGAATGTTTAGGCAGTTGAGTGCCTCTGGGGTGTTGCACGTAAGAGTGCAACTGCTGGGGCTGGCACCACTATGGACCTGGAATAAGGCAAGACCTCAGCTCCACCATGATATGTCTTGCTTTCTGATCACACACCACCTCCTTATAAGCAGAAGAAATCAGACTCTTCTTCCTCCTGGGGCTGGCTGCGAGGTCTGTGGATCAGGCTCATACAGAATCCAACACAGCAGCACACCACCACCCAACACAAACCAGCCCAATGAGGGCCACATGAGTGTCTGCTCTACAACAGGGAGAGGAGAGCCCGCTGGCCCCTGCCTTGAGGGGCACTTCTGCTGACTCCACTGGTTCAAGAGACAAGCACCCAGGACTGAGGTGGGGATGAGGGTGGGAGGAAGGTGAAGAGCCCTGAGGGATGGCAGAGGCTATGTGGGGATGTCCCAGCAAACACCCTGAACAGCCTACTCAGCCCCATTCAAAGCTGGCTTTGATCTCCTGTGTAAGGAAGGACAACTTTGCCTAGATAATCAAACCCAGCCCCTTGCTAGCTTGGAAACCTGTGATTCATCCTGCCAGCCTAACCTTGCTCAGAGCTGCAGGCTCTGAAGTGTCAGCAAGGCAGAGTCAGCCATGGCAGGACGGAGCCACGTGTGCTCCCCTTCCCTAAGGTTCCCAAGTAGAGATTCTACCCCCAGGAGACATCAAAGCTCTCAGATAGGTCCCTGAATTTTCCCCTTTCCCCAGAGAGCCTCTCCCCACGAGCAGCATCAGTCCCATGTGTCCCTCACTTATTCCACGTGCACCTCATTGAGAATCCCAGCTCCACAGCACAAAGCTTGCCATGAGGCTTTTAAACTTCCCTGTTAGTGTAGGAAGAGGGAGCGCTTTCCAAACAGCCCCTAAAATCCTCCACTCAACACCCACAGATGTCACCAACTAAGTATAGCTTCAAAAGGCATCCAGCGCTACAGCACAAACCCACGGCCAGCCCGGTTTTCCACAGGTATGGAGCATCCCTGCCTGCTCCTACAGCACTGACATGCTGGCACTGCAGGGAAGGAGAACTGAACTTGCTCTGCAGGCTTATCAGGCACCCATCTCAGGCTGGGGGAGAGCAGGGCTCGCTCAACCATCCCACCCCAGTGCCTGCTCCCTCCACACTGTAGCCTCAGCCTTCACATCAATGGCATCCAGGCCTTTTCTCCAGCTGCCTCAGCTTCAGAAGCCTCATGGCCATTGATGTTCTTTTGGGGGCCGAGGCAAAGAGAGGACCCCTCACAACCCGTAGTGAAAGAAGCACACACAGGCTGCAGAAGTGAGTGCCACAGACTCCATGTCTTTGTGGGAGAGGAAGGAGATTTAACAAGTTATGCTGCTTTCCTTATCTGCAAGATAGGAACAGGGATCCCTTATCTAGCCCAGGTGTGGAGAAGACTCATTAGCATTTGCAGAGTGCTGCAGAAGACAAAACACAAGGCAAAGCAAAGGGCTGCAGTGTGGATAGAGTCAGGATCTGCAAGTCATGGTGGAGAGCACTCAGAGCAAGGCAGGAGGCTGAGGGTGTGACTGTGCTACGGACACACATACAGAGCCAAAAGCCATGGTGAGCAGAAGCTGAGCATGCCTGGCATGCTCCAGGGCACACCGGCCTAACCAAGAGCCCCCAAGCTCCCAGACATCAAACCCAGAATTGTTCTTCATGTTCCCTTGCAGAGACTCAAGCAAACCCAAGTGTTTAACAAACCAAACCCAAAACACATTTGGGTTAATGCAGGCGGCTCAAAAACCTTCCTACAAGGTCAGGAACACATATTCTGTTCCAAACGCCACTGCCCTTCATCACTGCATCAACTTGGGCAATAGGGATCACGTAGGTGATGCTCACCCCCCTCCAGTAGCTCAAACAGTACAAGCAAGGGATACTAGTTAGTGCCCTGGCTGATAGCTGAGCCCTTGAAAGCTGCTCACAGATGTCTCAGACCTCCCAGCATCTCACAAACCTCATTTTACTCCTATTTGGTGCAACTTTCAGTTACACTAACACTGCCTGACTGCCCTCCCCTCAAAAAACAGGGCCCTTCTGTCCAAGAGGACAGAAAAAACAGCTACAGCAGGAGCCAGGGCTTTAGTGGTGTGAGGTTGGCAAGGGAACATTGGGCAGGGAAGGAAGGAGCAGCTTTGCCTGCAGCCACAGAGCAGCTGTTGGCACAGCCAGGAACAGAAACACAGGTTTTGATCTGCTGCCTGCAGCCACAATCAGATCCTTTGCCCATGGGGTTGCCCAGCCACGAGATTATTTCTTAGCAACCAAGGGGATGAGGCAGAGGTGGGAGCAGCACAGCCCCATGCCAGCCCTGCAGCCAAACCCCTCCCATGGCCAGGGCACAGCAGGAGCATTCCTTGGCTTGTGATGCTGCTCCCCAGGGAGCACCAAGCAGGGTCATGCTGTGCAGACACATTGTGCTTCCCTTCCAGCACAGCAGTTCTCCCGGCAGGAAGCTCAAAGGGGTGACTAAACAAGCCAACAACTTGTACCTGGAAGGAAAAGATCTGTTGCCCAAGGACCAGACAGGGTGACAACAGCTCCAAAGCTAAATGTGTTACCCCTCATACTGAGATGGACAAGCAGGAGACCTATCTACTACCTCACCTGTGAAAATCAAACCCAGTGCCTGTCAGCCTGTTTCCCTGCCTCTTCTTGTACCCAATGCAGCTTCTAATGGGTTTGTAGAGAAGGCAGATGAGGAGGTGGAATAAATCTGCAGGGCTGGCATTACACTGCACGAATACCTACACCTCTGGTAAGAAAGCTGTAGTGCCTGCTCCTGCTGTATCACAACATAGACAATGGCCCAGAGCACCTCAGCACCAGCTGGGACAGCCTCAGAGGGCAGCCCAGGTTCTCAGCAGGAATGCAGAGTGTTCAACTCTGGCTCTGCCCTCATACAGCAGAGCCCTCCTTCCCCCCATGAGCAGCTGCAGCCCACAGGATGAAGTGCTGATGAAGGCCATTCTGGAGCCAAGAGCCCAGACTTTGTGCAGGAGAGGCTGAGGCAGGGCACATGCTCCATGCTGCAGGTCCTGCTGGGAATGGGAGAGCTGAACTGGTATTCCCAGAGCCCCGAGGGTACCTTGCGGGACAGCCGGACACGTGCCCTGCGGTAGAATGGGATCCACTTCACTACCCAATGGTCTGAGTGATCCCTTCCCATGCTCCACGGGACAGTCCCAGCACACAAGAGGCTCACAGTTCATAACCAACATGATGGACATCCACTCTTGACAATGCTTCTTCAAGGTCTTCAGGTGAGGAAGAGCAAGTGCAGCTTGGGCAAGGGTGAGCTGAGTCTTGAGCAATCTGGGCAGGCTGCAAAGGGAATATTGTCCCAGCCAAAGCGACACAGCAAGGAAAAGTTACTGCATTAACCTCCTAAGAAATAGTGGACATCCAGGGATGACAGCTTGTGAGAGAAGGCAGAAACCATCAGACAGCTTACACTGAAGAAGACTATTACTTGCCCATAATTACATACACACACTCACTGCTCAGGCAGAGAACATTAGCCTGGAATCACCTGTTTCCCTGGAGATAGCTAGAGTCCTCCCAGGAGGGCAGGAGGGTCCCTCCTGGGGTACAACACACAGGACAGAAGTGGGGGGATAAACACCAACCTGCAAAACAATTCCTGTAGGAAAGAGGGACCCAGCAGGCAGCCAGAGCCAAGGACCCCACTATGCCTGCAAGGATCCCCTTGCTGGTCCAAGAGGGGATGCCAATGCAACACAGCTGCACATTCCCACCTTGCCACCATGTGAAACTTGGGGCACCAGCCTTGCCTTAAGCTGTCTAACAGGGCAGCCTGACCCACACAGTGGCAGGGACAAGACACTGATTCAGAGGCTCTCCTGTGGCACTCATCACTTCCTATGCATTCGCACTCCCATGACTTGGCATTTCGGCCTGACTGAGCCATAAGAGGACACAGCTGGTGAACTTCATGCCCACCAATGCTACACCTTCTCCAGAGATATCTGCAGAGTCAGTCGTGCAGACTAGATGTGACCTGCATGCCAACAACAGCCTTCCCCCTCCCACCAGCAGCCTCCCATGGCTGCTGCACCTGGTTCTTCATCAGCAAGACAGCAGCAGTGGCAATGCATCTTTATTGTAAAGGTGTTGGGAAGCACAGGCAAACAGGAGGGGATTTCAAACTCTGCAGGCAGCAGCCCTGCATGCAGAGAGGTCCTGATGCCCCGAGACCAAGCAGTATCTTCCACCTGTGCCTGCCTCCAAGGAGCTGCTCCCAGCACCAGCTTCAGCCACATGTGAGATCTAATGCCAGACTGAGATGAGAAATGCTTGTCTCTGTAGCTCCATGCGCGAACCTGGGATTTACAATACTGACTGCTTGGCATGCTCACATTTTGCTGAGGACATCCTAAGGCACATAAAAGCCAGCAAGGATCAGGGCAAACCAGGCACACAGACTGCACCTCCTCTCGGTTTACAGCGCTTTACAGCTCTGCCTCTCGCCAACTCACAGTTGTAGCTGGAGGTGCATGGAGGGGGTGATCAAGGGAGAACTAGATGGAGTTCTCCAACAGCTTTAAACGGGATGTTATCACAAGGACATCTTCCAGCATAAAGGAGTTGGTGTGTCTACAACAGAGGCTCTCACTCACTGCTGGGGACTGAAGAACCACACCATGTGCAGGATGCAGTTTGGTGGCTCCCTGCTGGCAGCACGAGGCCTGGCCCTGCTCACAAAGGTAATAAAGGTATTTGAAACACCTCTGTAACACCACAGGTTCCCTGCATATCCAAGAATGGGCAAGGTCAGGACCAAGCAGAAGATCGGATCCCTAAGCCGCATAGCTGAGTGGGAATCAGGCTTGTAAAGCACGTGGGAAGCCTGTTCAGCCGGAGCAAGAGACAAGCTGCAGACACCATGGCACAAAGACTTCCAAGCCATTTTTCTGCCTCTCCTCATCAGACAGCTCCACCTTCCAAGCCCTACTGTAACAGCAGAGGAAGCAGGGAGCTGCCTACACTTCTCTGCAATGTAAGCTCTGTAACTGCTGCAAAGATCACCCGCTAAAAATAACTTCAAAAAGGGCATCTGACAGCTCCACAGAGAGCATGAGGAATGCTCCCTCCTACCTGGGTGTCCTCGCAGGCTCCGGAGTCTGCCCTGGAAAACTGCATGGGAAGAGGTCGGGATACGCGCAGGTTCAATACCGTGTATGTCAGGCACCATCACAGGCTGCAGTGTGGGCACATGAGTTATGTTCCCAGCTCTTCAAGCCCTCACATCCCTCAGCTGATAGTCCTGAGGCAGCCCCGGAGCAGGGGAAGGCAAAGCAGCTTGAGACTCTTGCAGAGCCTGTCTCTCTGCTGCAGCACAGTACAGGCAGCACAGGCCTTCCGAGCACGCAGGGGCACCACATCCAACAGCCCTGCTCACAGGGAGCTGATGAACAGTACTGCTTTTCAAATGTATTTAGCTCTGCACACACAAGTTATCTGCAGGGTCTGACTTATTTTCAAGGAGAATGAGAGACAAGGTTTTTGACTTACCAAAGATGCACAACTGTCCAAGACAAAAAGCCTTCAACTTGTGGCCAAGATACACTGCTGAAGGAGCAGGTTAAGAAACGCTGAGAGGCATTCCTAATGTTAACAGTGGTAGCAAGGGCACCGTGGATTCTTCCTGGCACAGAGAACTACTATTAAAGGGAGAAAATGAACCGTCTCTAGGGTGAGTGACATCTTCCCACTGCCTTTTCAAGCCGGGCTCTTCCCTGAAGAGGGTTTCTAGGAAACTTTTGACACACGATCCATGCTCATTCCACCACGCCAGTCCCAGAGACGCTGGGCTCATGCGGAATGAAGAGGCACAGGAACCACCGACCCCCAGTTTTCCATGGAAAGGCACCCATCATCCTATCACCCTGCACGAGAGGGTACACTACCACCAGTGCCTGACTCAGCTTGTCCAGTGCAGACAAGTCTCCAGCCAGCAAAGCATTTAGCCAGCAATCCCTCTGCGTTTACAGAAGAGAGAAAAAGCCTTCTAGCCTCCTAAGAATGCTTCATTGGGTTAAATGGCTCAGCGTTGGAAAAGGCAGCAGCATTCCTGGGCAAACACCAGGTCAGCCCATTATGGAGACCTGAGGAAAGGCATGAGTTGATCCAGCTGCTGCTCAGGGTAACAAAAGAACAGCAAGGACACCTCAGCACTGGGAGAGCAGGGCACCACAGGCAAAGCTGCAGGGGCTCAGGGCATGCCAAAGTGTGGAGGAGCCGGAGGGTCAGGCTCTCCTCCAACCAAGGCAGCTCAGGGACCAGCTGGTAGTTCATGACCTACAGAACAGAAAAGCAGTGGTGGGGAAGAGGGAGCGACATGAGCAGGAACTCCAGGACAGCAAGGACAGACACAAGGCAGGGCAGGACTGAGACTCCTTAGAAAACACAGCAGAACCCAATCCACTCACCTCAGGGGGCAACTGCTTTGCAAATTAAAGAGGGGTGTCCACCCTCCGGGAGGGACCAGAGTTTCCTCTGTTCCTGCTCACCTCTGCTGCAGGGCTCTGTCTGCTCTGCCAGGCTTTAATGAAAAGCTAGTTAACAGCTAATTACTACCCATTCAGACACAAGATCCCCTACTCTGATCGACTGTGGGCCAGAGGGATAAGGCAGTCACGTGTTGCAGAAATCCCGGCCTTATGAAAGCACGGGCAACTATATTTAGTCGGAAAAATGATGACCTAGGGAGCTTGCACCTCCCCTACCCCCCCTATTGGAGGAGCTGATCTGCCACCTACACAGATCCTACCTCCATGGCACCCAGGAAGCCCCTCATCCAGCCAGGACTGAGACTGGAACACCCGTCAGAGTGGGAGTTCATGCACACGCATGGGCTGCCCTAGGGCAGACAGGTTAGCGTGCAGCCTGGGCCAGGGGGACCTCCTTTCCCATCCTCAGCACTGCAAGCAGGTCACCTTGTCAGTAAGGACCAAGAGCAACAAATAGGGCCCAGCCCAAGGTCCTGGACCTTATCTTGAAGGGCACACTGGGAACTTGACCAATGTGACCAGCTGAGGGGCAGCATTCAGCACTGATGCTTCAGCCACTGGCCTCTGCATGCTCATGGCTGTGGATGAGAGTCTGCCTTGCCTGGATCAGCTCACCCCTCTCTCCACAGTGTGGCTGGGTAAATGAGACAGACACGGCCATGCTGAGAATGGACAGGCAGCAAAGGCAGCCATGCAGTGGTCACTCACATGCCACTGCTGCAGAGAGATGGTCCTAGAAGCGAAAGTGTGCAGCAACAAATGCCAAGAGCATCATCCATTCCCCCTCTCACTGCAGTGGAAAAGCTTCAAAGGAGAAGAAATAAAAAAAGAGCCTGAGGACCAGACATCATTAATCTCCTGTCATCAGCAGAGGGGTGCTCACCGCCCGCATCCCAGTGCGGCCGATGAGACAGCACAAATGGTGGTGCCCAAAGCACCAGTGAGGTCACCACATTGCAGCCGAAGCCAATGCTGTGACCCCTTTAATGGCCACCAGCCTCTTCTGCAGCTGCATCTGGGGACTTGGAAGCTGACAAAACCCTTCCTGGGAAGCATCTGGTTTGTCTCACTGTAAATACTTCACATTGAAGAGATAGGAATCGAGAGCCAAGCGCCTGCCATGAGTCCCTCCTGCTGAGCATTTGCACTGTCTAAAAGTCTGCGCAGCTCCTGCTGTCTGTGCCAGTGGGGGGGAAAGAGGTTGTACAAGGCAAAGGTGCAAATGTGCTTCTGGAAAACCTGGCACCTCAAAGACGACAGAGGTCAGGCTTCTAGAAATGTAATGTAATTTAAATAACAATTTCTAGTGCTTCCCAATGTGATTCTTGCTCCTGACTTGGGCTCCTTCTGCAGAGGGATCTCTGCAGGGTCAGCATGCCCCCTGCGTGATGGCTGTTGGCAAAGTGACAGCTACACCTCAGCCTTGAATCCTGCACCAGGTCAGCTGCAAACTTGCCTCCGCAACTGTGTATAATGCAAAGAGACTGAGCAGCAGCAGGCAGAAACCCAGCTCCATCTCTTGGGATGGAGGAAAGCAATAGCGATTTGGTGTTGCAAACATTCCTAGGAATTCAGGGAGGCCAGACCAAGGTCACCACTAAGCAGGGTGTTTCCAGATACAAGTTACAGTCCCACAGCCATCTGGATTAAACTCAGCACAGGTGTGTAGGCTTCCCTCCATTGGTGAATCCAGAGCATTAGAACAGTGATAACAGAACAGCAGCCAAACATCCTTGCAATCTCTGAGATCAGGCAGAAAGACTCCTTTTCTGCTACCTAAGCATCACTGTACCTCAGCCGAGCCGATCTCAGGACATGCTCTCCAAGCACAAGATACAGCATCATCACTTATGCTGCCTACCTTAAGGCAGACACAGTGAAATTCAAGATTTTTCTAAATAACTTGGATACAACAAATGCTGCCAACTTCCTTCCTGGGTGCACAATCACATGGATCCTGCTGCATAAACCACTCTCTCCAACCCAGCTAATTCCTGTGCTGTAGGTGGCTGCCTCCTCTGCCTCAATACACAGCATGAAGCAGTAAAAACACCCTAACTGGAGCAAGCCTTTCCAAAGCACTCAGGAGTACCCAGCTACAGGAGTGCAATACAGCACTTTCTCTCCTGATTTAAAGATCCATCTCCCTTTTCTTTATTAAAAGGTTTAAAAATGGCTTCCTTGCGGTGGGAGCATCACCCACATCTCCGTATAGAAAACTTCACAGCATTCCATTCAAAGTGGCATCTATAACTCAAGAAAGACCTTGGCCACTGCTGACAACTCTCCGAAAAGAGAGCATCACTTGCTGCTCTGTGGAACACCAGTGCATCCGCAGAGGCACCCTGCAGTTAGCTCTGGTCTCTGCATTTCAACAAGGGCACAGCAGTGCTACAGTGCACAGAGAAAAGCAATTAAACTGCCCAGAGGCAGCCCCTTAAGAGGCGAGGTTAAAAAGGCTGAGATCCTCCACCGAGAAGGGCTGGCTGCAGCGCAGGATCCCAGGAGAGCACTTGAGGCTAGCAGGAGATGCATTTAAAGCAAGTAAAAGTATTTCCCTAAATTGCAGGCAGCAAACTTCAGCACACCATGTGGCAGCAAGTCCTGAAAAGCATAGAGCATCAGGAGAGCACGAGCAGCCTTGCAGAGGGGTTAATGTTCAGGTCCAACATGTGTGCAGAGGTCCAGGTGGAGATGTGCCCTCCTCTGTCAAAGAGTCCATCCCTCTGCTCTGCTACCATGCTGTTGGATGTGGGAGAGGACCAAGGAACTGCTGTGCTAGACAGAAGGGAAGTCAGTTGCCTCTCGAGAGCAGCTTTACTTCCAAATGCTGTTAGGTAACTGGGAAGCAAGCACTGGTGCCCTTCCATCTCCACAGCATTGGCTTGTGACACCAGGCTGAAGGCAGAACGCCTCCAGCATACATACACTAAACAAGCATGAACACGCTTTGGGGCATGCTACAGCTAGTGTGCCTACAAAATGGCTGAGTTTTGGCTCAGGCTCCCCACCTATGCATATAAGTCCCAACTCTGGTACCACAGCTCAGCACTCTCAGTCACTAAGCTAACCAATTCCTTGGGTGGAAGGACAATGGACTCCTCATGCAGAGCCAAAACCAGCCATACAGACCCACCTGGCCATACAAGATTAACCTTAAAAGGTAGGCATAGACATAGATACACAAGTACTGGGGATTTGCAGAAACAGACATGAGGGAACTAACTCACTGAACAACCTCAGCAATGAAAGGGAGGTGAAAGAATCAAAGCAACAGCCTCAGGAGTGCACAACTCTGATGCTCGGAGCAGGTATGCTCCAGGCAAGGCTGCTGCCTTTGCCTGCCGCCTTCACACTTCACTGTGTTTTGAGATATGAGGGCTTCCAGGTAAGCTGGAAAGAAAAAAACATGGCACCAGCTTTTCTGGAGAAGGCATAAGAAAGGACTCTGCAGTGTCCTGTGAAGCGACCACTAAAAGGAATCTTGTTTAAGCTTTCCCTTATCTCCTTATAAATAGAGAATTGTCAAAAAAAAAACCACCCGAAAGCAGGCTCCGTGGGTAATGTTCTGTGCCACACTATTGACATGCAACATGCACTTACTGAAACACTATTATCTGCTGCAAACACGCACTCATGCCCCACCCTGGAGGCAGCGAAGGTCCTCAACCAGCTGGAAAGCAGAGGATGGAGTTGTGCCAACCAAAGGACACCTCAAGAGTCTGAAGCACAGGCAGACAAAACCCAACACCCAATGAAGGCAGATCTTCAACAGGGTGGAGGAAAAGCCTGTTGTGAACTGGACTCATGGGAATGTACCTTTGCTTCTTCAAAACCAGTCTTAGAATTTCAGTCACACACATGCTCTGAAAGCAAGAAAATCATGACTTATGAATGGGTTGGGTTACTACCGGGGTTACTCCTCTAATACAGGCGTTTTCTGTTAATACTCCAGTGCACCCAGTTATACACCATGGCCTTGTTAGCTGCCTAGACCTCTGGAAACACATACACACACAGAGCGTTAAGCCCTCTGTTCAGTCCACAAAACCAAATTACACTGTCTCGGATGTTACATCAGATTGTTCACAGCCAGTGAATTATTTTTCCTGAAATCAGCTTTAAGACAACAGAATCTATTTCCATACCTCCAAATCTCAATCACGCAATACTCCACAATCAGCAGCGATTTATCTACACACTATCACGTGAGCTGGGGAAATGTGATTCCATGCAAAGCCACAGATGCAGGTAGGAGGTGGACAGAGTGATGCACCCAAACCAAACACTGATCCCTACTCCCAGATCTTTTGCTCTAGGACATCCCCACCAGGCACTGCACCTTTGAGAAAACAGGATCCTGTCCTTCAGTCTTGGCGTATCAACAACATCAACCTGAATGAAGTCCTTCCAGCAATTTGGGAAAGGCAAGAAACTGCGATCACCAATACTCTCTGTTAAGAACTATACCCCTAATTTGGGACCTCCATCCAGAGTAGCCTCCCTGGCCTACCTAGGGCACCGATCCATTTGCACACAGTCCCTCCTAGCCAGGCTGCAAGCACTACTGAGCCAAGAAGTTTTCATCCTGCACTGACGGCAATACAGTGTGTATCTCAGTTGCCATTAACAGTGATGATCAGCAGCAACATGCAGACTGAACAAGCCAAAGGGGAAGTCTGCATCTTTTCGAAGTATTGCAAATTTAAATAAACACCTTCAGATTCATGACCACATCAAGCTGTACATAACAAACATACAAACAGCAACAATTCTGAGTTCCATCTGCATCTTGACACATCAACATTTTCAGCTGCGTGTAATGATCAAGACTGACAAGTTCTGAAGCTCTTTCACCCCGGACACCCAAACTTGCATGGGAGGATAGGAACCTTCCAGCAGTTGTAGTCAATCACTGTGGGAAGCACAAACCATGTCACTGCCCACAGGAATGGCCAAATATTAGAGGGACTTTCCTGGTTTGGGGCTTTTTTGGAGGAGGAAGGTTGGTTTTTTTGGTTTGTTTCTTTCAATTACTGTCTGTTGCATTTTCCTGTAGCAGCCTTCTAAATCTGGATAGCGCTGACTCTGCAGGAAGAGAAGTGCAGGGGGGAAGGAGGTTTGAAGAGCTCCATTTGCAATTAATACATACCAGACTGGCCGTCAGCTGGGAATATATCTGTAAAAGAGAAAAAAAGAGAGAAAAAAAATCAGCCATGGTTGCAGTTGGAGTGTGAATCATTTAAAAGGTCCCTCCTTCCTTGATTTGTTTGCTTTAGCTAAACAGAGGAAGTATTTTCTTAGTATCCCAAGTTAAACAACAATCCAGCTTGGAATCCACCTCAATTCAACCACTTGTTGGGAAAAAGATTTTGAAGGAGGCTGTGTTTACCTGGATGCATTGCTCTTATAAATAACCTATGATGCTTCTAACAGACAGCAGTAGGCAATAAAGAGCTCATTGGGATGTACAAATATCCACACAATGAGCTATCTGGAAGCACCCCCATGCTCTCCTGGCCAGCATTATCAAATTGAAAGCTGCAAATAGGGTATCTACCATGGTGATCAGCCAGGGAGCAGAGGTGGCAGCAAAAGCAAAACAAGCATTTTTCTGATGGTTCTTGGTTTCTGCAGCCATAAGGGACATCAAGCTGTGCCCAGCTCCAACACAGCTTTTATATCAGAGAACCACCTGAATGGACGCTCTGCTCCTCAGTACATCACCCCAGGGAACACCTTCCCCATCCCATCTCAGGTGGCTCTACCAGCAAGCACAGCCCATTGCTGGGGTCTAGAAGGGACTCTGAAACAGATTACTCAACCTTTCCACACCCCCAAGTTCTTTCCAGTTCGAGATGTGGGTTCTTCTCCTGATGGGCCCTATTTATTGCTGGGAATATTTTTATGAAGTAGCTGGGAAGGATCAGAATCTTTTGAGAATGGAAAAGATTCTTTCTTTTGAGGAGCACACAGTACATTGTATGTGGAGAAACTGTTGATAAAGGCTCCCCCAGAAGCTATGAAAACAGCACTTTTGGGAGAGCAATACACTATGTTTTCTTCAAGAAACTTGGAAGAGGAGGCGAAGGGAGGCTGCCAGCAAGGCAAAGGTCCTCCTGGGACAGGGGCAGGCCCCTGGCTCGGGCTTATCAGCTGCCCAAAACACACATTCATCTGGAAAGTCACAAGAGTTGCAGACAGGGCAGTGCTCTCTGGCCTGGGCTCCACCAATGCAGCAACAGCAGAAACACACCTCTACCAAAATAACTAATTTCTGTACCTCTGACAGTGCACCATGTTCAGAACATCCTCAGGCGGGGATGCTTTCATCCCACAATGAGCAGCACAACCAAAGGGACATATACAAAAGTAATCAAAACTCCCTCTGCCATTATACAGGGTATAGTCTGCGGTCATGCTAAAGGTGTGATCTCAGGGAAAATCCAACACATCCAGAAAAACATCCAAGCACCAGTCTGGATCCTTTGCAGACTGCATGTTCTACTGCAATCCTCCACGAGCACATCACCTGAGCACATTCAAACACCTTGTATTTCTGCGATGGTTGCTGAAGAGGTCAACCTTCTACAGCAGTGAGTACAAACACCCTGAGCTCGCTGTAACAGCTCCTAAACAATGGGGCAATTTCTTAATTTCCCTACTTAGGTAACTTCTGCACAGCTTCTCCACAGAGGAACACGGTGGAAGCACTGACAACTCATCTGCCTGGGTCAGCTACCTGGATCACCTATTACCAAAAACCCCCAAATCAAGTAATAATAATACAATGGCTGGCAAAAGGAATTCTTTTGTGTCAGCCAAGAACTATAGGTCTTGGCAACCATACCCTTGCTACACCCCACCAGGAACAGTTCTCAAGTTCACATTCCTGCTAGCTGCCCAATCAACTCTTCAAATGCACAAGGTTCACCTGGCTTCTCTCGAGCTCAGCCACAATAAAATGATAGCACATTTGCCACCACATTCACTAGAAAAGCAGTGGAAACTCCTCACTGGCTTAGACAGTAGAATGCAAGGACCACACGTGACCAGCAAGGGGGAAATACTGCTCACATCCACCTCCAGGGTTTGCTAGCGCAGCTCTTGTCAAGGAAGGACACCTGCCTCCAGTCCTCAGCCCTCTTGTCTGGACGACACTGAGCTTGTCCAACTCATCACACCTATGATTAATGCAGCCCTGACTCCAAGCTCTCCAGAGCAGAGACACAGAGTGCTGGGCTTGCAGGCAGCTTTCCCCACTGCTGACAACAAGCACAAAGCAACATCTGCAGGACTTGCTCTTCCCAAAACCAGGGCTGTTGAGAGGACACACATGAGGCAGGGCTGGTCAGGGACTGCAAGGCACAATAACCCTCTGGAACACCTCCTTCCCTTGCAAGCACGAGAGACTAGATTAGAAATTAGCCTGCCAATTGAGAGCAGTACCTGAGGTGCCCAAGAGGAGCCTAAATCAGGCAGAGCTTTCCTTTCCCAAGAAAGCCATGGTAGGGAATGAGGCAGAAACGCATGTGGTCCACAGGGCAAAGAACTGTTCTCCAAGGAGCCTGTCTAGCACATGGCAGGCCTGAGGTTAAAAATCAAACATGAAGGACCCAGGCACAGAGACCAGGCTGGGCAGTCCCAATGTGGAAAGCAGAAGCCTCATCAGTCCCACAGATTCCTTCCACCACACACACAGCTTTCAACCCCCCAGGGCACTCCTATGCCAGGTATTCTGATATAGGCCAGATGCTGCAGAAGATGATGATGCTCCAGCTGAATCCAGCCTGTCCCACTGGGCCAATGCAAGCTAGCCTCAAGACAGCCAAATGGGAAAGACCAAGGGGCAATAAATAATATGGCAATGCAGGCAAGGAAGACCCCCAAAATTTGGACCCTGTAGTCTTACATTTCCTTTCTCGCATGCAGACACTTTGCTTCTCCGTATAGGCTCAAAACCAAAAAGATGGTGTCTGAACAGAGGTATTAGAATCGACACAGGAACCAGTGAGCTCTTCATTATAACATCAGTCTCTGCCAAGCCAGGTATTTCCCAATCTCTTTACCCTCTCCTCAGCTCTGTGCATTATCCATACAGTCTACAACATCCCAACGGAGAACATGTCTCACAAATCTCCCTGCTATCAGCAAATGGGGGTGGAGGAAGGAATGAGCAGGAGGTCAAGGCTGACTGCTGCAGCCAGCAGGATGTTGGGATGGGTGCGGAGCATCCCCCTCAGGACAGTCACATGAGGGTGCAGATGTGGCACAGCAATACTCAGAGTTGCTGCACAAAAAGCCCAGGAGACATAACTAAATTGAGGGCACTCGTCCTTATTGTAGGTGATGGATACAGAATCCCAATTTTTGCCTGATGGTATTTTTATACGCAGGAGGAGCCATATGCTAAAATGAGGCATTTAAAGAGTAAAGCCGATGCGTCCACACACATATCCCCTTCCCCAGGGGCTATCCAGCCACCACTGCTATTCAGGTATCTGGGACAGGTCCAGAAAGGCCACCCTGTTTATGAGCCTACACGTCCCCTCCACTGTAGAAGCACACTGCCAACTCATCTCCTCTACCAGCCACACTTCAGTGTCAAATCCAAACATCCTTAGAGGAAGCCTGCCTTTCCACTGCTGAGAAGGGACCTCCAATCACCAGCCTTCCCACCAGCAGCACCCCTTTTCCAACACAGACGCTGCTTCTTCCATGCTGGGCCTGAGAGGCAGCAGCTGAAGAGCAAGCAGCTCATCAGCCCTGACGCAAGAGAAGTGTTGACTCGTTATTACAGCAACCCGCAGGCATAACTGCCGAGCATGGCCAGGCCAGAGGAACCAGCTACCTGTGCCCCACTGCTCCCCTCTACCTGCAATTACCCTTCTGCTCTTCAAACTGGGGGGGAAACAACCTCAGTGAGCTTTATGTCACCTACCAGCCACCAAAGCACATTGATTGATACCATTGCACCAGTGTGCTGAGTGAGGGCTGGCCCCTGCATGCACTAGCATACATGACAGCAGACTCCTCGGCTGCTGGGAGAGGACACCAGCGGATCTGTCCTGAAGTTGTAACTGAATCATCCCCTACCTTCTGCAGACAAAAGACCTGGATGTCAGCACAAAAATGACCTCTCCAAGGTCACGTGGGGACTCAGTGGCAGAGATGTGATCAGAGCCTGGTTTCAGTGGCTCAAAGGCTGTGCTGGTTGCCCAGGAGGTGGAAGTGCTGGTGGATGCAGGATCAATGGGGATCTTTCCATTAACTTCACCTGCTGCCCAGCAGGGACGATTGAGTTCTGCTCCTCCGGCTGTGACGGCACTCCTCCCAGAGCCAACAGCACAGGAGGGGAAAAGGTCCAAATTACAGAGTCCAGTGTCTGCTGCAAAGATACCAGCTCTGCTTGAATCTCTTCTCTGCCCCAGGGCAATGTTTCAGCTCAAATACCCATCCTCCGGCTCCCCTCTGAGGCCAAGGCAGTGCCCACACAGGTTCCTGAGACAGTTACCTTTGTCTCTGTGTCTCTTTACCTCTCTTTGACAAGCCTCTTCAAAGCAATGCTCAGCAGAGAAGGGGACAAGGTCTGCTAGGAAAAAGCAGCAAAGCAAGAAACCCCAAACTCCAAGGATTAGCATGGACAATTAAATACCTTATGAGATCTTGCTTGCTTCCTGCTCCCCTCCTTCATTACCTGCTGAGCAGGCTCAGGGAGGGTCCAGCTCTGAGCAACCCAGCTCTTCCTCAACTTCAGCCAGGTCCAGGCAAAAACCCCTCATGCCTCTTAACAGCTACTGTAATAAGAAGTATTTTTACCTCCTCAAAGAGAAGCTGAAGCTTGAAATTGACGTATCAACCCTAACCTGGTATGGTCAGGTCCTAAGACACCAATAAGATCTGTGCAAGAAAAAGATAAAAAAGGCACAGAAGCATTATCAGCTTCCAAATCAGTCCACTGGACCCCGGGTAAGTGCTTTTCTGCTCTCCATCCAGCGGAGAGGCTTGGTTCCTCCTCAGACACCCTCATTGTGTACGCTGGCTGAAGAGCTGCAGACAGTGCCAGCTCCAACATCAATTTCCCACAAACCACGTGGAAACAAATGCCTGAAATAGGTTTTCAGTGTATAAACTGTGGTTTTGGTGAAGTTCAGCTCGGGTGCCCCTGCTAACTTCATGGACTTGAAAAGGGATGAAGACTTCCAGCATCATCAAGCTGCAAGAGGAACACCACTAGAAAACAAATCACCTACTGCAAAATCAAAGCATTATCTGTGCGAGATAGCTCCTAGGGTTAACTTCACACCACACACTGAACGACAGTAATACCTCAATGCTGATGTTCAGTCTCTTCTGGACAGACAGGGAACAAAGCTGACCAAATGGGGCTGTGACTCAGGCTTGAATACACACTCACCAGTGGGAGCACCCAGCAAAGGCACCTTTCTGAGATCCACTTGCAAGAGGGCACAGGTCTCTTGTCCAAGCACCAGAGGTGCCAATAGGGTTCTGGGGAATGCATCTGGTTACCCTGACCAGAAAACACGAGTGCTCTCCAAACAGACAGTCCTGCGAATCCAACACTCGCATATGCCCAGGCACACACGGAATAACTGTAAGGTCACTGCTGTTTTTTCTCCCATCCACTTATCAGTGCTTGCACTGGAGAGAATAAACACTGGTTGTTCCCTCCTATTAACCCCTTCTCCCCCCATCTCCAAAACAGAGAAGCAGCAAAGCGCTGCTGTTCCAAGCATGAGTCCTGACACTCCTATTCACACATACAACAAAAAGCTGCAGAGAAAGCACAAGGCACCTTAAAAGAGCTTGACTGCTGTTCCCATGAAGCCTCTCTGCCTCTCACGTGCTTTGATCAGCAGTTACTCTGAAGTGACAGTGCTGTAAGTCTCCAGCCTTCCAGAAGGCCAACCCTTACATGAGCCTGGGCCCAACAATCACATTCACCTCCCTTTAAACTACTGGATACTGAACAAGCAATAAAATTTCAGGCATGATCCAGCAAAATTAATGTGTCTTGAAGGCTCTTGTTGAAATCCAGGAACCATTTTGGTGTGGCCCAGAAGCCAACTGGATCCCACTGGAAATCAATACAGGATGGCATTTCCTTCTGACAGGGCTATCATACACCATGCCGCAACACATGCACATCAAGGACAGGCAGGCTCAGACACCACAGCAAAGCTTCCCTTAACGATAGCTCAATAAGCAGTAGGCAGGACAGATCCTTCTCCATTGCTGTAGCCAGAAATCCAGCCTCTCCATGAAAGAGGATCTCCCCCACCTCCTCAAAAGCAGCAGTATCAAGGGTTTGCCCTGTAATGTCAGGCAGGGATGCCATAAATCCCTGTGAAAACCCCAGGAACTGAAAACTGCAAGGTGTTCTTCACCTCAGGGCTGCAGGCAGCAGGCCAAGCAGGGGATCTGTAGGATACACAAAGCAGCACAGTGAAGACAACATAATTAAATCCCTTAACTGAATTAGAAATCATCAGACTCACAGTCTGAGATGTTCCTCTGCTCTGGTCCAGGTTATCTGTGTGGTTTCAAACACACAGCTTTTCCAGTCATTCTCCAAACTCCATCCTTGCTTGGTTCCACTTCTCTGCTGATAAGTACACCAACTCAGATTTCAGCTCCAGCTGAAGTTAGGAGGCTTGTCTGTCTGTCATCTGCCATGTCCCTTCCAAATCATCCTCAGCTGTACTTACTGATTTTCCATTTTAAAAACATGGGTCACCTACTGCAAATTCCCTGCACAGCACACACGTGTCCATCTGTCATTCTCCAATGAGAAACAGGGGTGCTACAAGAGTTCCTGGGATTGGGAAGCCAAAACAAACCAGTGCCCCTTTTGTTAAGCTCAGTGCAAGACCCTCTGCAACAGCAGAGGATTTCTGAGAGCTTGGAAGATGTGTCAGATTATATTAGGTATTCCCCCCCAGTTCTCAAGGTTTAGCTGGGAGATGGAAGTGAAATTTAATATGATTACAGCCAGCAAAGCTTCATGCTTTGTCATCTGAGCATGTGGAGTCACCTCCATGATTTGCTTTTCTGTCTTGCTGGGTGAGATCTTGCACACAAATACCCTACACCAGTTGTTTCACTCAGTTCACCCCCAAGAACAATTTGGGGATGCATTTCTCCACATTTCAGTATCTGCTGCTACAGTCAGCGTCACACATACTGCTGTCACTCTGCACTGAATTCTTCACTCTGCTTTTACCTTTACTTGCCTTCTTGCAGAGCCTTGTAAGCTGACTTGCCAACACAAGCCCGTCTGGAGGTACACAGGTAGTGAAGCGCTTCAGTCAATCCTTTACACATCTCCTTGTGTACTACATGAAGCCAAGAACATTGCTATTTATTACGGTCAAGCATATTATTTTCAGCAGGTTTGCTCTGTGAGGCTGATAGAGACATCGCTCCTGAGCTATGTGGACTTTGTGATGATTTGGAAGGGCTACAGTAAAGACATAAACTTACTGTAGTGAGAATCCTAAGTGCCCTAGCAGGAATAAACTCTGCTTCTTTTCCAACATTTAATACAAAAAATGGAAGCTCTGACCTTGGAGAATCTGAAGAAATTAATTTCCTGTATGAAGTGAAATGAATGTTGGGCTTATCACACTGAGTGTCGCTTATTCTCACTATTTCATTCCATCACTAGCTTCATCATCTGTAAGTGCACAAAGCAGACAGACTGGTAACTAACATTTGGTGAATTGAGAATCACTCATCTACATCACTGACCAGAAGCTTTCAAAAGCAGAGCTATAAAATACAAATAAGGAATAATTATAATAGCAGAATGATTTAGTGTGAAAGCTGAAAATACATTACAAATACTCTGCTTAGAGACTAAGTATTTAGTGATGTACCCACCTTCTGGCAGCACCTCTGAGTTACCAGGCAGGTAAAACACCAACCTCCCCACACACCTTCTGTCTCACTTTCCCATCAACAAAACTCTACCCTTTCCTCATTTTTGTGGCTTTCCCAATTTCATACTTGTTTTCCCACTTATTTAGTCAGGAAAAAACCTCCCCTCTTTCTCTCTGTGTTTCAGACTTACAACCTAACTTACCCAGCCCTGAAAACCCTCTGCTCCCTCCACATGTGCATCCAGCAGGCAAGTCAAGAAACTCAAGTGATTGCCAGGAAAGAAGAGATAAGCAGCCCCCTTTGCCCTCCCTCCTGCTGGCGGATCCCTCCCAGCACGCAGCCATGCCCTGCAGACTGCAGAGTCACTCTGCAGGAGCTCAGCACACGCTGCCGTTCAGCTGGAAAAACGTGCTCAGCAGTGTGGAGAGGATGGACACTGCTTCCTCCCTTCGCTCCCCAGGGCTGTACCCCTGTATCTGGGATGATAAGAGCAGAACAGCACCAGGCTCCCACATGTGTGCAGGCCCCCATGGCATTACACAGCCCCTCCAGGGCATGCAGTGGGAAGGACACCATTCCTCAGCCCACCTTCCCAATCACAGTTCAACTCTGGCGAGTGTGTCAAGGACATGTGAGGTTCACAAGCCCCATGTGAGCCCCTGTTCCTCCCCATTGCCTCCTCTGGTGATTGTGCTCATCACCACTCAGGGATCTCTGTACAGCCTGCTGGAGACCAAACAAGTAACACTACAGGGTACCAGAGATGCTTTTTGCTCCAGCACATTCCTTCTGGAGCTGGGATGCTTTTCCTGGGCCCTGTCAGAGGCCAGGGCCACTTTGGGGAGTAAGGAATGGTGAGAAGCACCAGCAGGCATGTGGCCAGGTCATGGGCCAGCTCTGCCTGCTAAAGCAGCAAGCTGCAGACCTGCTCCCAGCCACTTCAAGTGGTGCCCGACAGGAAGCAAATGCACTTCCTGGGAGCACAGCACACTGTCCCACACCCGCTCTGGAGAGAACCAGTGCCATTTTCTGCATCAAGGGCTCCTGTATCACCTCTGAGTTCCACCAGAACCACACTGAGCAGCACTGACACGTCAGGCACACCAACAAGCACCTCTGTTGGCCATTCCATGGAGGCTTCCACCTAACCTGTTGTGCCAGAGCATCCTCCATGGTCATGTCCCACAGCCAGTCAGCCCCAAGCTATCTCCAGCAGAGATGTCTACCAGCCCTTCTGACCTGTAAAGGAACAGGACGACTCAAAACCAAAAGTACAGAAATAAAATCACAACCACAGCAAAGTGCTGAAGCCCGTACAGTGCTGCAGCACATGGAAGTGTTGAGGCAAGCTGCTGCTCCTAAGTCAGCTTTGCTCCAGAAGGACACTGAAGGTAAACCACTGATAATGCAGGTATTAGACCAGTCAGTTCACAGCCCTTCCTCCTGCTCCCTGCATGTCACAGCAGAATATCCCCCAGCACATGTAGCTCTAATGCTGCAGGAAGAGCTCTTGATCGAGTGTTAACACCAACGCTGGGCTGGACGACTTGCTAAGGACAGCTCCTGCAGCTCAACCACCACCATCAACCCAATGCAATACCGATACCAGAAGCCCCGAAACCAACCCATAACACACTAATTTACTCAGAAAAAGCAATCCACACATAATCATCCCACAGAAGCCCCCCCCAAAACACAGCACAATGCATACGGTGACAGAGAAAGCTCAGTGAGGAGGATCTTCTGGGAATCTGCAATTACAGGATGAACCTGTGCTTCCAAACATGTTGCCACTTGATTTGACCACCCTTTCCACAACCCTTCCTGAAAAGGTGTATCTTGTGCAGTATTAGGATTGCCATCAGCAAACCTACTTTCACCAAATGCTTTGTACCAGTTTTTACCCCATGCGCATACACACTTCCCCTTCTACCCAAGCAACCCAGATCAACCCTGACCCAGGACTCTCCCCTCAGTCTGATAACGGATTTATTCAAGGCCAAATTCAGTTTCCATTTGTTCTGGTCACCAATTACTATTGCCTAAATACACAAGTAGCTGCTTTAAGTTCTCACAGTATTGCATTAACTTCTTCAAAGCCCTTCTTTTACCTTTCCTCTGACCCTCTCAAGTCATGCAGCTGTATCATTTGTTACTAGATATTCAGATTAGCCAGTTGTTTCAATGCAAAGAGATATGCCTCCCAACTCTACTCAGAGATCGCTAACAAAGACCTGGACCTGGAAGAATGAGTTTGGAACTCAAGGATGGTCTCAAGCAAAGAAACGGACATGCAGAGCTGGCCATGTCAGAGATCACATTCCACAGAGTACCCAGAGTTTTACCCAAGTCCAGGACATGACTTCTTGCCCATGCAAAGCTCTACCTAGACAGCATTATCACCATGAAAGAGCCCAGCAGGTATGATCACGGTGGCACCACCTCTTTCCCTGAGCCCCTGTGCACACAGCAAGCCAGGGACTGACAAAGCCAACAGCGTGGAGACTTAAGCCCTTTGGTAGGAAGTCAGCCATGGTTCCAATGCCAAGATGACGAGAGGATACATAACATTTTAAAGACCAGAATGTAAATGCATGCTGTGGTTGAGAATGAACAAAGCTCACCACTCCCAACTGGACTTATGGTAAGAGCAGAGCAAAAAGCCTTCTCCTGTTGGTTATCTGCCAGATCTACAGCAAGGCCACGTACCTCCATTTACCTGGTTACTCAGGTGAAAGCAGAGCTCCTTCAAGAGCTATCACAATCCCCTGGCACTACTCAAGTATGCTTCAGTTTTCATTAGTATTATTTGGCTTTTTAAACACTTGCTATTTGCAGCTGTAGTAACTGAGGGATTAAAACATTCAACCTGCTCTACACAGCATGGCTTTGTACCAAAATGCTCCTTATTTAGCCAAAGCACCACCTCTGAGGTGGTGTTGGAGATTCATTCCAAGTAGCTTCAAGTATATAAAGAGCAACCTAACTCTATCCAAGCTGGCATTTGGCATTCCCCTAAGGATAATTTCACATGGTCTGAACGCAGCGAAAAGATCAGGTGTCATAATTAGGAAGGGAGACCAGAGCATTGCAGTCCCAGTGCCCCCATTCCCAGCCCTGCTTTTTGCACTTGATTTGCCTTCATGTCTAACACAAGTTCTTCTGCTGCTCAGGCCGGCGATCCCAGATGCAGCCCTGGTGGAAACTCCCATGGCACCACAGGTAATAAACAGCTTAAAAGAAGAGGTGCGAGGGTAAGGAGGCGATTGGTGACAATCCTCCAGTGATTCCTGGACCTGGCAATCTGGAACAGGAGGTCGCAGCAGAAGTGAGTGTTGAAGCCCAGCAACCAGGGCCAGTGAGTCAGCTCTCAGGAGCTGTGCTGCATTCCCCAGCTTTCCCGAAACAAACAGTGCAGAACAGGGCAAAGGTCCAGCACAAAGCTGAAGGGCAAAGGTATGTGGGGGAGGGAAAATACTAAGCTTCACAGTTTGTTGGAGCAGTGAGCTCCAGTTACCTTCACCCTCCCAAACAAGATGGGAAGAGTTACTCAAACCTGAGTTGTGCGATCCAAACAGTATTTCAGAGAGGAAACCTGGGGCAGTAGGAGTGCGGGGAAGGACTCCTGCTGTGATAGCAGCTCTGTTGCAACAGTCAGGAGAGCTCCACAATTACATGCCACGACAGAGCGAGAATTGCCCAACGCTTTGGAAATAGGTGTGTGCAGCACTATGAAGCTGGATACCCAAGCAGGCAGATGCACGCTTCCATTCTGAAGGCAAAGAGATGCCAAGAGTAAAATAAGCTTCCCATAAGTTTTATCTCCTGTACTGGAGGCTGGTTTCAAGGAAAGCCCTATGGGGAGTTAAGTCAGTGAAGGGTGAGGAGCCAACACATCTTTCCCTGCTTTCTCTTCAGTTCCGGTAGCCAACCCAGTTTCTGCTCTGGCATAAAGCAACACATGCTCTCACTGAACAATAGTCAGCGAGCCTCTGGTGCTTGCTGCTAGGAACTAAGGTGTGCCTTCTGGAAAGTACTGCTTATCCACCCAGCGCATTTGCCAAACGACAAGCAAGAATCTACTCAAGAAATGAGAACACCTCCTGCATCTCCACTAGGAAACATGCCATTTTCTCCTGGTTGAGTGTCTGCAATAAGAACACAAAAGTTAGCACAGCCAAAGCTCAGCAATCACAGTGCCAGGCATTAAAACGGAGTGTTCTTATTTCCAAGATATAAATGGCTTCAAAAATTAGTAAGTGCCAAGTGCATTGATGCAACATTTCTTGAACTAAATCCAGCAGGTTTTCAAAACGAGGTGCTGTTAACACCTGCCTGCACCAACGCTTGCATCAGCACCAGCCCTGGTGCAGGGCACAGGGGAGCAGTACATGTTCCAGAAGGTCGAGCTGCCTAACTGCAAGCCACTGCTCTAGAGAAGTAATTGAGAAAATACTTTAAATTTGGTTTACAGCCAAAAAGTGCAAAGCTGTTTTTGCCAGAAGATGTTTCCTCTGCTACTGCAGACACACACGCTGCCATCATGCCTTGGCCAGTCACACTGCTGGCTGCATTTATTTACATGATAAGAAAAGAGCGTGCAACAACCAAGGGACAGAGGACGGACCTCATTCCTAGATCATTAGAGTAAAACACAAGGCATCATCACCAGCTCTGCCAACGTCCCTCACATGCAGTAAGCAGCATCCAGTGCAGGCCTTGTCATGTAGGACAGGACCGTGTGTTTTCTCAGGACTCAGAGGACTCTCTCTGCTACCTCAACTCTGAAACACACACGAACAGAAACGTAACACACATCTTGTCAAGACAGCAGGAAAATCTGCTGTGCCACTTCAGCTGAGCCCCAGCCTCTGCTAACAGCACCAGTTGTCTAACTCGATCTAATGGTTGCTCCATTTAACTGCCACACCGCTGTGCTTTTGGGAGGAGGGGTTAAGCAGCAAGGAGAGGCTTTGCTTCAACAGTCCTTCCTGAAAAAGCAGAAGCATTGACTCAAATGCCCAATTACAGACCTCACTGACAACCTCGAGCGTAAAAACACCACAGCAGGTAGGCAAGACACCAGCTTCAGAAGATAAACCCTAACTCATCAAATTCTCCAGTCCCTGCATCAGCCCCCACAATGCATTCAACTTCCCAGGCTGCAGAGACTCAAACAGCTCAGAACAGCCAGAGGTGGATTTGTTAAGCTCTTCCCTATCCATATTCTGACACAGCAGAAACTCAAAAGATCTTGAAGGTGCCTCCGTTTTCTCTGGGCCAGAGCTCAAGCACCGGTTTGAACACAGATCATTACAGAATGGCTGAACACTTGAGGAGTAGGTCTTGTCCATAAAATCTGCTATGTGGGTCTGTAATTAAATAATCATTAAGGAAAGAGGGTTTTCAAAGCGTGTAAAACAAGTCATAGAGGAATCCCTTTATCTTTACAGATACTAAGCTCCTTGGTCTTCTCACTTCCTCAGGCTACAAACATTTAGTATCTCCAGCACGCAAGCACTGCTGGATCATGAGGATGGTTTTCTAAGCTCCGCTGAAAAGCCAAAAGCATCCAGTGGTGATTTTCTGGAGTTTAAAAGCTATCAGTTCGCTTCAAGTGTACAAAGGATGCACTTTTCTTAGGCCATCCTCCCGGAGGTCACTGCAACACAACTCACCTCACCAGCACCCTCTTTCATGCTAACTCATGCTCCAGATCTTGGGTTCTGTAAGCATCTGCCAAACCAAATCCTCCACCTGAACCAGTGAACACCCAACGGGAGCCTGCGAACTGTACAAGAAGGTTCTTGGGCGAAGGGCAACCAGGCAAGGTCAGCTGCCAGCCTGCCTCTCGTGGGAGATCACCAGCCGTGTTTGTTTTACGCATTTTCCCTTTTGCTAACCAACAGGCAGCAAAAGAAACAATGCCCCAAGAGAAGAGAGCAGAGTGGCAGCATCTGGGGCATGGCAGGATCCAGTCATGGCTTCCAAGCGTCCCCAAACAACTCTATTATTTAAACACCTTCGGGAACACTGAGATGGACCCAAGAAAACTCTGAGTTTTCAGAGTGTGGCATAGGGTGGACATGCCACTGACACATTCCCTCCCTCATAAAGTCATCTCAAGGGCTGCCAGGGCCCCTTCCCCATGCTGGGCAGACTGCTCTGCCCGCTTTGACAAGTCACCCAATTCTGTGATGGGCACCGGAGCAAAACTGGAAGTATCTTAGACACAAGCCTTGAACAGGAACATTCAACCACGTGTTTTAGCACGTTTTCATTCATTTCTAGGGATTTTTACTCAAAAAGGCAGCACAACAGAGTGCAGCTTTCACACAAAGGAGTGATTTGATCAGTTTTGTGTCATACTGCAAATGTGGACAGCAAGGCTGCCCTGAATTTCCTTAGGCTTTGCTTATGGTGGTGCGTACAATGATGAACCAAAACAATCTGAACGAAGACTTCTAACTGACACAATTAACTTCTCCTCTACACTCCCCATTGAGGTGACATCTTTCCAGGTGGAAACTGCCAAGCTGTCCTTCTTCCTAAGATCGATACCTCTGATGAATCATCATACTAGGCAGTAAGAGTTCTTGCAAAACCCCAGCACATACAGTAACTGGGAATCTGATGTCATATCTGGCAGCGCGATTTTACAGTTAATAGAGGCAGGAAGGAAAAAAGCCGATTCTTTCCCAAACAAGCCCCTCAGTGGAAACTTCTGTTTTCCCCTCTTTGCACCGACTCATTGGAGCCAGGTAGGAGCGACGCCCTCCAGCACCTATCCCAACTTCCCAGCAAATGGTGCTCGGCAATTCCAGCCTTTGCTGACGACAGCAGCGGGTTGCAAAAGCGATCTGGACAGCGTCGCCCCGTCGCTACCGCCGGAGCCGCGTGGGGAAGCAACGGGGCAGCGTCCATTCCGGGACATCCCCCTTCGCCAAGCCACGCAGTCTCCATTGAAGACCCCCCCATCAACACCCAATGCCCGGGTGCGCCGAGGCAGAGTCGCTCTCGGCGGCAGCCCCCGGCCCCGCCGCCATGAGTCGGCAGAGAAAGGCGGCGCGGCCTGCGCGCCGGGGGCGAGCCGCCG
>JASSUY010043612.1:0-28830 GCA_032466535.1 Forpus xanthops | reverse complement strand
AGTCCCTCCCCAGCATCCCTATAGGCCCCCTTCAGATATTGGAAGGCTGCTAGGAGGTCTCCACGCAGCCTTCTCTTTTCCAGGCTGAACAGCCCCAACTTTCCCACCCTATCTTCATACGGAAGGTATTTCTATTTAGCCAGTGAGTTTTTGAAAGTTAATATATTTAAATAAAATCCTAGACTTAGATTAATTTTCAGAGTACCTTCTGATATTCACCAAGCTTACATTATTTTAATTTTGAAATAAATTCTATTTTACATTCATTAAAGTAAAATAATTTTTAGTAAATACTGAAAAAGCAGGAGATGACCTGAAACCTTTCCCACCCAGATTTCATTGCAAAAATGCTGGAAAACTTTGCTCTCTGTCACAATTCAGGATTTAATGTAAAAATGCATTTTTACATTAGATTTTAAGTACATTAGTAGATTAAATAAAACAAAACCAATCAAACAAAAAGAAACAAACAAAAAAAAAAAGAAAAACAAATCTGAAAACCCTGTATTTGCAATAAGTAGCTTCTAGTCATTGGGAAATAAAAGAGAAGGCAAAGAATTTGGGGATTTCTCCCCAGGGAGAAAACAAGCAACAATAAGCAAAGGGACAATAACAACCTAGTTGTCCAATAAGATCATTCTTTCTGTGGTCAAAACCAAAACCAGAAAATAGATCCAGATTATGCTGATTGCAGTGGTAAATTAATTAAAACATGTAATACTAAAAGCAAAATCCAGAATAATTAAACAGTGGTATCTAGTGATGCTCAGGGAAAACAAAGACTTTAAACCAAATAATGACTGGTAGAAAACATACAGATGTAGAATTAAGATAGTTTCAGATATTCTTTACCCTCAATTAACTTTCAAGGCAGACACATACAAAGCTAGCAGAAAGGCTCACATTCAGGTCCTAATCACAGATGCAGCAGAGAATACATCAGTATTATGGGGAAAACATAATACTTCCCCCATTGAAATAACAATTACTGAGAAGCAGGCTAAGTTTAAGAGACAGACATTGAAGCACTACAGAAAAACAAGATATTGAACTTGGGTTGAAAATGAACCCACATTTAGGGTTACCCACTATAGTCAAGTAACAAGAATCATTACGTTGGAATTTAAAGACAAGAGAAAAAGAGCCTATGTCTAGGAATCAGCCGCTGACCTGGAAGACAGCACTTTGATGATGATGATGTTGTTACACTTTCATGCAGCATTAAACACATAATTCATGAAGCTCAGGCTGGTTTCAGGTTAGAATGTCAAGACAAGAGCAGAGCATACTTACAGTAATTGGCACATTGCAGAGGCAATGCAAGTAGCTCTGTCCCAAGCATACCTTCTGCAAGAGGGGGAAAAGATAACCGATAAAAGTAAATTTAAAATTTTATGACAGCTAAGTTACACCATCCCAATCAGCAACACATGATTTTGCCCAAGAAGAGAGCAGAGGCTGAAAACAGATGTTGTAAGGCGTTCAAGATAGTATTTATGAAACCTGCAAGGACATACAGCAGCTACTCCTAATTGTACAGTTTGCACAGAGAGCTTTGCATTGGGACAGTAATGCTGTGGCTCCAGCATTACTAGAACTCACAACAGAGAAAGGAATAGCCCAGAAAGGCAAAGCCTACAGCAGCCATCAAGTGAAGTACCTCTTCAAACCACTACTACTTGAGTAAAATTATACTCTGGAGAACAGCCCATGAGAAATAGCAATTTACAGGTTTGCCATTGTCTTCGTATGACTGTTCTGTGACATTTGCATGGATACAGAAAGGTACAATGATCTTTTTGAGGTGTCATCTACATATATTCAAGCTCATCTGTGGCTTTTAAAGCTCACTTGCTGGGAGGAGAGGCAGTGCTGAGTTTAACCATTACAAATACAGAATCATCCTAAGCATTCTCCAAGTTGAACACTGGCAGGGGGCAGATTTGTTTTGTGCTTCTGTGGAGCTACAAGGAAGACACTTTTGGAGCAAAGCCTGACAGTAGTAGAGACTATCTGGATAGAGAAAGGCATACTTGAAATACGTTGTGTTTATAAAGTCCATTTCTCTACCAACTCTGATACTACTTGTCAAGCTCCACCAGTATCTTTGCCTCCGCATTTATTTCTGCAGAGGTTTTGAAATAAATTCGCAGCTCTGTATTCTGACCCCATGGAATTTGCCAACAGTGCTACAGCAAAGAAACCAATAAAGTCACTGTGTGACAAATTTCAAGAACTGGGTAAGAAGCTGTGCAGAGCTGAGCGTTTTCATCTGTTTCTTCTTCAACTGCAGTTTTTGGAGTTTTGCCACTGAAACTGTAGAGGACCACAGCTCAGACATTTGACTTCTGAACTGTCTACCTTAAGATTACCATCGTTCCCTTCTCAATTTTGGAGCAGATGATAAACGCCTCTCTTAAATCAACACCAGATACTTCTCTTAAATCAAAAATTAATTTATTTCTTGGAAGTAGCATGCTTTCCCCTGAAAACAATGTATTTATAATTTACTTTGTTTCTTGTTTTCCTTTCCTCTTACAGTGAATCTCTTTCTTTCATGCTCCAAAACCAACAGGCTGAGTTTCCCCCAAGGGCTATTGATGGTATTAAAGTGGACTGTTCAGCAGCTGTGCCCTACTGCCTCCCCTATATTGATTGGCTTCTCACATGGCTCTTAATAGGTTTATTGATATTTTGGATTCATTTTGTCTTGACTTTTGTCAAGTTTCAGATTTTCACAGTCAGGCCCCATTTTGCTTGAGGAACATATCCAATTAGTTCACCTCTTAAAAGCCAAGTTCTTACTAATGATTTAACTGGTGGCTTTATCTAACCAACTTCTTTGCCTTTCCTAGTGTTTCTTTCGGTTTTCTTAATTTTGGTTTGCTTTATTTTTTTTTTTGGTTCAAGTATTAAGGATACGTGTATTTGTAAATTTCTGAATGTAAGCATCTTGGTAGCAAAGTACCTCCACGCTAGGTTTTGTTCCTTTTAGGGATCTCAGTCTACCATTCTTGCTTGACAATGTGTTGAAACTGTGTTTGTCAGACATTTTAAAATCCATGAGTTTGAAATCCTTTGCTGGCATTAACCAACATCGCATTGTTGTTACAAACTAACATGAAGCATTACTTCAGGCAAAAATTAGTTGCTTTGCCTTTAAGAAGAAAGGCTAATAAATAAATGTGTTTAAGTCTGAACTGTTACTCATTTAAAAGTCATACTGAAGAGCAGAAAACCAATCCAAAGAAAATAAGTCTGTAAGATTTCTAGAGCTATTGAAATTGTGCAGCTTCTGGAACCTCATGAAAAGACAATGTACTAAATGGGTTTACTGATAACTGACAAATGTTATGTCATAAAATTTTTCCAAGTTTCTCACATGTTGATTATTTAAAATTATACAAAATCGATAGAAAAGATTAAATGCTCATTTTCACTGTTCACGTGGTGTTTTGTCTGGCTTGTTTTGAAAGAATTAAGATACTGTTAAAGTTTTTTTTTTCTTGAAATAAGAATAGACCTCATTTATAATCCTATTTTCAGTTACTTTCATGACCTTTATCCAGGATGCTACTTTAGGTACTATATTGCTTTACATTCTTGTTGCAACCTTGCTCTTTATTTTTATGGGACTATTTATTTACAAATTTATGATAACAAGGTGGTTTGCAATTAAGTCAGCATGAATGTTAAGTGTAAATTAAACAGAATCAGCTTTACAATTCTACTGTATTAAATGCCTGATAATGGATACGTCACTTTAAACTCATTCAGTGAACAGCGCGAACCACAACAGTGCACTATCAATGCGTAACCAAGACATAAGAATAATTTTCTCAGGTTCTCATTACAACTGGCAATCAAATCTAATTTACAAAAGACAAATAACCACCTGCCTCACTGTAGGTTCTGTTAGAAATTCTCCTGGATCTTCACAGATGGGTTCATTGCAAAACAGAAGGCCTTACTTAAATAACATCAGAAATCTCAGTATAACTTCTGTAATTTTAAATAACAACAGAGCAAAATCCCTCCTGAAGTTCAGAGAAACTTTACCTGTGACTCAGTCAGATTTTTATCTTTGTATCTGCAACATATCAGTGTATATGAACGAAGACTTTTTTATTTAATATTGAGGAAACTAAAGGCTTTATAATTTGCACCAGAAAATCATTAAGCATATTTTTAAAAGTCCTACATTTAAGCAAGTTGATAAATTAAGAAAGCAACAGCCTTTAGAATAATACAGAGTTTTTTCACTTGAAAATAAGAGACTTACAAGCCCCTGTTCTGATTCTCTAAGACGGAATTAATGCTGAATTTCTTCTTACACTACAGTGGCCACAAAAAGAAATCAGGGGGTTAGTAACATCAAGCCCTTTTTGTGGGTTGTTTTTTATTTTGGGTGGTTTGGGGTTTTTTAAGTGTTACATCTTTTATGAATATGATTTGTCCTTTCAAACTCTTTTTCAAATAAGTGCTTATGTGCTTAACTATTGTTTTCAGTATCATCCTCCATGTTTCTCAGACAACTCCAGCTGCTTTTAAAGTAAACAGATTCTCCAGCATAGGCACTGCGCAACATCTGGCACGATGAAACTAACTGCAAAGGAGGCCTCTGGGCTATCTTTTAAATCAAATTAAAATGTATTTGAAAAAGCAACATTTCTTCAGGTGTTCCTCAAACAGCAGAAGACAGTTACACAATTTCTTCAAAGAAAGATGCACATTTCTAGAAAATAGGTCCATCTATCAGTTAAATTTATCTACCGAGCAGTTTCAAGTTTTAGCTGAGTTGGAACCAAGATTGTGTCTGCCTTTTGTTTACACAGCAGGATTAAAACAGGAGGATAAATGAGGGGTTCTTGGCTGGCTGAGGATTATAGAAATAACAGAAAGACCTCATAAAACCAGATAGCATCCTGCTTCATATTTGCAGCTCCAAAAAGCTAAAGTTTGGCAGGCACACACTGTGGTTAAAGCTTCCTTATTTGGGAAGAAGAAAAGCAGTAACACTAAAAAGGTTGAAAGAGAAGCAGCATTCTCAAAAAGACTTAAATTCAGATAAGCTAAATTAGGCATCTAATAACTGGGCCAGCATCAAACTGATGGTTTAATAACCACTACTTCCATCAGAAGAGCTTGAACTCCATAAATACATCTCCAGTCAATTTTTATTAGGCATCAGTGTTTAATGTCTGGACAGAGATTTTTCAAGCTTCCTTCCCATTTGAAGCCTGCAGTGTTATGGCTGCATACAAGCAGCGAATTAAAGAACCTCCTCTTCCCTTTGGTCAGCAGCATCTCACTTCGGAGCTAGGAAGGAGGCAGTGCCAACTGCTGATCAATAAGCAGCTTCATTTTCCTGGAAAGCTCTACGTTCTGAAAACGTACCAAATGCACAAACAATAAGGGCCAGTATTCAATCTGTGTCATGCTGGAAACTACCTGCCATTTAATAAAATCAGGTCCTTGGAGAAACAGGAGAATTAAAAAGGGCCTCTAAAATGTCAACTGGACTGCTTCTTTGCCATGAAATGACATTGGTTGTACTCGTGCCAACCAGTTGCTTAGTCTATTCTTGAAGGCCTCCCATGACAGCCTACAGGGCTGTCTACTCCAGTGATTCACCACCCATTAGGTTTCCTAAAGTCTAATCCAAGTCTTTGCTGCACTTTCAGGCCATTGGACTTATTATACTCCTATTCCACTCACATGCAGAGAAAAGTCAGCCTCTGCCATTGAAGTAGCTTTTTAGTAGACAATATCTCCACTGGTGATCCCAGTATTTCCTAGACTATGCAATTTCAACTCTTTTGACTTTTTTTAAGCTCATGGTTTCTAGGCTTGTGACCATTTCTGTCACCCTCATCCTGAACCCCTCCAATGGCCTGACTTCTACTTGAGATGCAAAGCCCCAGACCTGACGCACTATAGTAATCAAGATGTTTCTGTGCTTAGCAGAACAGGGATACTTCTGTCTTGCATGGTCTACTCTTACTGTTATGGCCCAACATGAAAAGTCCCTTATTGCAACAACAGTTATGACAAAGTGGTGTACGCACAAACCAGCCCTTTTCAGACAAAAGCAACAGCATATGAATTCAGACTATGTCCTTTGTGTACCAACATACAGGTGCTACATTCTCTCACATTACAGGGAGATATCTGAAGTAAAACAAATTCATACTCACTTTACCAAACCAAGTCTTCCCATCAGTCACCAGCCACATCTACTAGCCAGGGCAAAAACCCCACTGGGGAATCTGATACAATCTAATCCAATACTGTAGAAACTACATGATATTGCAGTGAAGATGAGGCTTTCTTGCATGTGGGATCCAACATTTTCAGGTACAACTCACCTTCTGCATGATTATAGACTTATAAATACAGATCTTTTGTTGGTCAGCTCAAATTCTTACATTTGAGACCTCTGCTTGAGTTGCAGGCGGATGTTTTAAAAAGTTTCACCAGATAATTAAAATAAACCTACACCAAGTACATCTTTTCTGGTAGGAGCATCTTAGACATTAAAACCTAAATTCAAATAGAAATTTAAGATAAAGAAACTCCCGAAATCCTAGCCTGCAAACATTTTTGCAGCTGTCATGGGAGTTATGGAATTTATGAAGCTTGGAGAAAAAGGTATCATATTGAGATTATATTCTGTTGCACTCAAGAGGATCTAAACAGTTGCCAACACCTCGCAGATTTCAGCTGCATTGCTAAATACTCCATCTTCACAAAATAACCTTTGGCTTCTTATCTCCACATTCGCTTGCTGCAGCCTCACTATCTATTCTTCAGTGTCTTCAAGAGATACAGAAAAGCTGAAAAGCATCAGCAAAGCTCTGGAAAATCTCTGAGTTTGGGAGACTGGGTAAGACAGATAGGGTTCTTGCAGCAATCTATTTATGTAAGTTTAGCTGCTGGAACCAGCTTGTATGCAAATAAAGCATGACCAGGAGTGAAGGGAGGCCTAACTACATTTTGTATTCACATAGCATTCAAGAACAGATAGGACTTGATGACTGATTTTTTAATTTTTTTCTACATCAAAAGATCTTCTGAGAAGGCAAATAAGCTACAGAGTGCCACAGTCCCTTTGATTAATCTGGATGTGCTGAAGTTGCCAGTAAAGAGAAAAACCAGTTAAATATGCCCCTAATACCAGTTAACTTGACCCATGGCTTTGGTTCAGCAAAAACACCTCTAAGTGTTATAGTAGAAAACTGCAGCAATGAAAGAGAAATTTGAAACAGATTTTCTAGAGTGTTTCTAATGCATCTAACCTTGTCTCCCATAAAACTAAGCATACTTCTTCCACACAGAGAAAAAAGCAAATGCATACAAATTTTAATATGTAACTTGAAGGAGAAAAGAAATATATAGTTCCCTAATTGTTTTCAGAAGCCACAAATCATCTTTGCAAACAAATCTGACTGAATACCTTTACAAGGTGAAAGTTCAGTTGTGTACTCTTGAGATAGCGTGTCTTAAAACTGGAGATCAAAAAGTATTTAGAATGGTAAAAGCAGAAGACCAGAAAGAACAGTAAGGATTACTGTTCATGATAAACGATACAGTACTGTGCCAAATGCGAGAGTCCAGCAATTATTTATTTCTAAAGAGGCTGGAAGCAATTATTAAAGCTGAAAAGCGATGGTTTTAATGAACGTCAAAAATTATTACATGCCACAAAAGGTCCAAATCTTTGATTTAAGCATATTAATTAAAGCAATCATTTGATTAGAATTGCTTTAAGCAAAACCTAAGTAAGAAAAAGTTGAGAAAAGCAAATGTAGAAACTGTAAATTAAAAAAAAAACAAAACCAAAAGAAAGTAAAAAGGAAAGAAGTTGCCTGTGAAGCCTTACTAACAAACAAATAAAACAGTAGAGGTCTGGAGAAGCTCCCAGCAATGAGTTACATCATTTACTGCAATATTTGACTAAATTCCCAATGGACTTTGAGTGCAGAATGTTCTTTGTATAATGCTAGCAAGCAAATGGTGGGCTCCAAATAAAAGAAAAGGATTTGTAATTTACCATCCATTCTGCAGCTTTCTTTTCATTACAACAAAAGGCTGTTTCAATTAGAGCTGTGCAGATTCTCTGAGTTTGGTTCAAAGTGGTTTTATGCAATGCCAGCATCTCCAGGGATTAGCTTCCCTGCAGGCCAAAGCTCTCCCAGTGCTCAGACTGCAGTTCGTTTGGGTCAAGCTGTGCTTGCCATCTCTCCCCACAGCTCTCTTGAGAATACTAGTTCTCAGCTATGGGCCTGATCTGACCTTTTTCCAGCGAGTTAAACTCTGCAGCCTGTAGCTTACTGCCGTTCAGACTGGATCTTATGGTGACTGTAGTACTAGCAATGCACCTCTGTGGCAGTTCTTTTCACATCTCTCCTAACAGGGTCCTGCACTTCCACTGCGCATGTGTGGTTCTGTGGATAACCATACCCTTCTGTCTCCTACCATCTCCATTTCCAAGGCACATTAACACAAGAGACCCAAATGCAACTGGTACCGTGCAGGTGCTTCTTAATAGGGAAGTTAAAGGCATCCAAAGAGGTTCTCTTACACACACAGACACACTGACAGATATATCCAGCCTGTTGAGTGAAGCACACAAAATACACCAAACCTTTGTACACGTAATGATATCTCGCACAGCACAGAGAAACCAGCTGACAGAAATTAAATGGATTGGAGGGAGCATGCAGACTGAGTGCAAATATGTAGAGATTTGAAAGCATAGCATTATGCATTATTAGCAGTCATCTCATTCTTGAAATTAATTCAATATACTTGCCTCAGCCTGGGAATTAAGCACGGCACTGATAATGTATTGCATTTCCTAACAGCTAGAAAGTATAAAATACTTTCAAAAAATTGGTTTAATTCCAAGTCTCATTTGTAATTAAGCACAATATTTTGTATCTGACTGGCAAAACCAAAATAGGATCCAACTTAGACCTATACAGTCTGCATAGAGCTGAGTACTCAGAGAGCAACAAGGTAATAATTCTGCCCATTACATTTTACAGATGATAAACATAGTTGAAGAAGATGCACAAGACTGCGAGCTTTGTCAGGGAGCTCACAATATTAAGCAGGCAGTAACAGTTCCTGCTCAATACTGTGAATAACACAGGCACATCTAGGCAGCATTTTCCAAAAAAACAACACCAGAAATAAGTCCTTACTTTACTATAAATGTGTTGGCCTGTAAGTAAGAGTATGAAGTATCATGACCTGCCTATTAGATTATGTCCAGCTCTAACAAATTAATCTAATAGGCTACAAGAGCAAACATTATTTGTATTCTTGTATATAATAACTTTTCCACTAAAACTTCTTCACTATTATTGTCAACAAATTGAAGTATTTAGTCAACTTTATGCCCAGCACCAAAGCTGAAAGTTATACAGTCAAAGGGACATTCTGCTGTTTACAACTACCAAGAATATTTTCTTTTTTCACTTATTTTGGGATGACATAATGAACCCTATATTTAGGCTAAATCTTTCAGTCTTAAGAGTGTCCTCCAACCTTTGCCTGAGAAGGCCTGACATTATTTTCATTAAGCATTTGAAATTGTTTGCAAAGGATAAGTAGGAGGCATCATTTTTTGAGCAATGTGAATAAAACTATGATTTCCCCTGCCACATGCATTCCACAGCAAGATTCTGGTAACATCTAAAAAAAGATGGTCCTGACTATGGGAAAGAGCTGGACTTGCACCGCTGCTGGGGCAGCAGCTGCAGCATACTGCACTCAGGAGAGCCAAGGAAACCGGATTTTTCCCCTCTTCTAAAATTCCTAGCAGCTCGAAGACAATTTATAAAATTAATTTTCACTAAGAGGTTAAGCCAAAAGATGGGAAATTGTAGATTTACAATTACCTGTATGTCCTTATACAAATAGGTTACGATACCGACTGGTTAGAGGACTAAACACAGATTTTCTATGACACGTCATTCTGTGCGTCAAATCCTACTCTCCTTATGAAACTGGCAAACTGACAAAGCAAAGGCACTTCTGAATTTGGAATTTCAGAAGTTTTGAGGGTTCAGCTTGCAAATGTAGTATTTAAAAAATAGTATTAAAAATATTCCACACTGCTGCTAACATACACTCTGTAATATCTTTTTAGTAATATCAGTGCTATTCCACTGGTGCTAAAGCCAATGCTAAGGAAAGCATGACTATTTAATACAGAGGTAAAGACCTAGGTTGATGTTTATACGACCCCATGACTGAGCTCAAGCAACATTATCCAGGTTTGATGATATTTTCCCCTGAACGTAGGCCTTACTGCTTGAAACAAGGATGGTGATGTCCACAGACTGGCAGCATGGGACATCTTTATTAACAGCATTTGCGAAACTCTGGTGGACATGTAGAAATCTTATTCAAGAATGTTTTCCAGTACTTTTTTAGGTGTTCTTTAGATGTGGGAATACACAGTTTATTCTTGCTTATTTAGCTTTGGTTTTAGCAGGCAAGCTTGGAACTAAGATGCTCATTCTGCATGTATCATCTGGAAGTGGGCTATAGCTTGGACCAAAGGGGAAACTGTTACGGAATTCTTGGAAAATTCCTCAGCCAATCATTCTGTTCACTTTAGTGCTTCATTCCAACCAGAACTAGGAGATTACAGACAAAAGGGACCCATTGCAGAGCACGCACACATACAGAGAGTACACATTATTGCTAAAAAAAAAAGAGTTACAATGAGAAAGAAGAAACATGTTTGTAAACTAAAACTAAAATACAGGTACTTTAAGACATACACTAAAAGGCAACTCACAGAAAGTTATTCCATAAAAATGCTGCATATAAGCCATGAAATGAATATACTGAAACTTAAAGAAAAGTAGTGATCGAAGCATTAAGGGAAATAATTTATGCCAGAATTTTGCAATGGAAAAATATTCTCAAGAAAACAGAGAACTGAAAGGAAAGAAAAATTAGGAGTTTAAAAATGGTACTTAAATTTGCTGGATCCTGATGCTTTTCAATTATATTCAGAATTGGGAGGGAATCACAAATCATACTCCCCCATGCTAAAGACAGCTGAAAATATCACATTCCCCCATCTCTGGAAAGTGATCAAGTCTTTCCCTTTAAAGGAGTAAGGACATTTAGAAAGAGACAGTTTCTTACACTAAAGTCCTAATTGAAAAAACATGGCATGACCTGAAGCAAAACATTAATTAAAACCACTCTGCATTTCTTTTCCAAGCAAAGTCCTTTTGTCTGACTTTTATAGATTAATTTAACATACTCTCCTCCCTTGCCTGGAAAGTTCTGGGGGTTTTTGTTTATACTGTACAAAGCATAAAATTATTGTCCTTAATGCTTTGTTCTTTCTAACTGCATGAAATGTAGCACCATTTCGAAACATATTTGTAAGATGATGAAGGCCAGAGTTAACATATGAAAAACATATGGGAATGTCCATTTGCATGCATAAAACCCATACCCAGTATATCTGAAAACAAGCACCACAGTGCTTATGATACTTTGCCCACAATGCACCTATACTATTGATCCTACATGCTTCTGATGCAAAATCAGATGCAGAAGCACTGCTTGCATAAACCCCTCCATTATCATCCAACGAAATTGTGTTTCTCTACTTGTAAAACACAAGAAAGCTTTGTTTTGCAAGGCTTTAGAGAAAACTCTCTAAATTTAGTTTTCTAATACCATTCCGTTTCTCCCTTAGGTCATACAGCCTCTTTTCTCCCCTTTTCAACGGCAATGCCACCGAAAATGAAATTCATTCTAATCCTGTGTTCTAAACTCTCACATTCAAGCAGATTGACATCGTTCAGAGCATAGAACAGTCTCCCTTTACTTTCTGCCATCCAGAAAAAATCCCTGTATTTACTTTCAAAGGCACTTTAAAATAAGTCAGCAATAAAACAATCTAAAAATACATAAATTGCAGAGATTTTCCCCTTGTCCCTCCCAACCCCTGGATGACAACGAAATAGTGATAATTGAATATCCCATTTTATACTCAGTAAAACTGTGATTTTCTAATACATTGCCTACCAAAGGAAACACAAGCTGAAAACACCAAGAAATAGAAGACTTAACCCCAAATTTCCAGGAACATAATGCATGCCCACACACACACACACACGCACACACACAAATTAAAGAACAACAAGAATAGCAAAAAGAAAGTTTGAGGAGAGAAGAACATGCTCTCAGAGAATCTATTTTGATTTACTAAATTATCATTGATATTTCTAAACAGAAATTACATACCATGGACAAAAATCAGATGGCTGAAGAAAGAACATACACCCTACCACTTCTACACCTCAAGGAGAAAAAGAAAGTGATTCTCCTGTGATGCATCCTGAGCCCAGGTGTCAAAGATCACCTCATAGAAGTACCTCCAGCTGGGACAGGGGAATGCAGTAGCTTAAAGAAAAATTTGGTGGTAAATGGAATGTTTCTCTGTAAAGGAAAAGAAGGGGTCTGGGAGAAGATTAAGAAATCACCATCTACAAAAACCTTTCCTTGAGTAGTTTACAGTTTGGTGAATAGATTATCTTTAAAAGATTTTTATATGCCTAAATAGCTTTTAAATAAATGAAAATGGTAAAACGCTTATTGTGCTTACACTGCTTGGCTGGGGATTGCACAAGTTTGCCTATTTTGAACTAAAACTACATGCATGGTTACCTCCGAGGAGTTAATATCTTGGACCTAATCTAAATTAGTTAAAGTGGAAAAAACAATGAAATGACTCATGAATGTTTTGTCACACCATTCACAGTGAATTCTAGTTCGTCTGTAGTTTACTGCCATGATATAATAAAAAGAATCTGGAGTAAAACATTTTCTTATGCTATCTTCTGTTTGATTTTTTATCACAGACAAATGAATAGAAGTTTAATTAAATATGTCCTTTATAATTTCTCCCTTCATATCAATTCCAAAATCAAATAGCATTCTAAAGTACAGATATGAATAGTTGAGATGAATGTTAAGACTGAAAAACTTATAATTTTACAAATTATAATATTAATAAACATGGAAATTTGGTTTAGTTTGGGTTTGTTTTTTTTTTTTCTTCAGGCTGAATGACTTCCAAGATGTAAATAGAATTTCTTATCATATTTACTTTCAGGTGTTCTTAAGTCTACTACATACATTAAATTAAGAGTTACTATTAGTCTGGTTAAACTATGCTTTATCCTAAGGCAAAATTTTTGGAGGCCTAAATTTGGAGATGACTATTGTACAAAACACCTGCTGTAGTCATGAGAGAAAAGTTTCAGCTGAATCACTGATTATTCTAATTGATTATTAGCCAGAGGGATGGTAAAAATTAGAAAAGTACTTTTTGTGTCAATGATTTTATCCAGAATACTTAGATTCCCTGCTCAGAACACCTTCCATTCTTTTATATCCTTCAAAGCAGAAGCTTTATTAAAATGGGACCATTACCAATCTGCTTGTGACTGAACTTCATCCTTATTTTGCTAGTACCTTATTTTGCTGTACCATCATGTGCAATATACAGCACCAGACCAGTTTTTTGCCTGCCTACCCTTTTCTTTACAAGGAAAGCGGGACCTGGAGGGTCAATCTTCTGTTGTTCTGCAGTTGATCTTCCTCACTCCACAACTCCAAGGAGTGAAACATGAGAAAGTATAAGGATAAAAATTATTTAAAAGTGACATAGTATTACAAAAAATATGGAGTAAGTAGAAATTCTTTCCTAAACTATTAGCATTCTCATCTAACATCAACTTATGACAATCTGGTTACAAATCTGTAAATTGTGCCATTTTTACATAATTCATTTGCAACTAATAATTTCTAAAAAAAACACACAGATTTTATGCTCTCAGCCTATGAAATGGCTGGAACACCACTCACATTTTCAGAAAGAAAACTCATAAAATTAAGCAGTTAATTGGGGGGCTTGAACTGAGCACTATATAGTGCGGTTTCTACACTATATGGAAGGTTATCTAGTGGAATTAATAAGTTACACTCAGCAAATGTAAATGCACAACAGAGAGATGCCAGATAGGAAGGTGACCCATGAGTCAACAAATACCCCTGGAAGACCTTTAAGTCTCAGTTAAATATCTCAACTGAGCTCTGTCTGCAGCTTGGGAAAATAAAATGGTCTTCTCTCCTCCTTCCTAAAGCCCCCGAACCTCAACATTGTGCAAGATAAAAAGGTTCACAGGCTCCAAAAAAGTGCTATCCGTGACATCTTAATATACATGAATGGCTATACTATCTCAGATCGAGTCCATCTTACCCAGTACAATATCTCAGCCCCCGTGCAAAAGCAGTTTAGGACATTGTCTGAGTTTCCTGTTGTTTGCTTTCCCAGTAACCCCAATAGGTATCTCTTCCAAATACGTGTTCAGTCTCCCTTAGAATCTGTGATGGAGAAATTAAAGGTACACATTTTTTGACAAGGAGTCTCACAGGTCTACTTGGTTTATGCTGCTTGTTTTATCTAATCAAGCATTTGAATAAAGCACAGAGATCTCTAATGTGGGGCACAATATAGTGCCTGTTCTGTAGCACATAGAGGGCAAAAGGCTGACAAGAGTGCCTTTTCCTTCATCTTATGTATATCAATGACTTAAAAATCTGTTCCTTCTTTCATGCTCTTATCCCAACTGTTTTCTGCCATATATTTGCTCTGTGGTGACACCATCCTTCAAACTCAACAAAACATTAATCCAGTGCATCTTCACTCTTGTCACAAAGCCACTTAATCTTTGAAGATGCTTTTTTTCTTTTTCTTTCTTCTTTTGTCCAAATCTCACATTTGGACCATTTCCAAATCCTGATGGTTTTCCCTCCAAAAAGCTCCAGACATCTCACTGTAAGTAAAACTCAGTATCCCAAGTAGCGTGATTATCCAGCTTCATTAATGTAAATTCCTCATCTGGATTTCTTAACATCAGTGCCTCTTGGTCCAGTACAAATAAAAAAGAGCCACAAAGATGCTGAGAAGAAAGAACAGATAAACCACAGGAGTCACAGGTAGACTTGGAGGTTAAACAGAAGGAAAACTCCTGTTCAGCCCAGATTCCCTGAGCTCTAACTTAACAGCCAGTACAGATGAAGTCTTCAGGATCTGTTGCTGCCACACTTCCATACAGATATAGAAGAAAACTTTCAGAAGCTTGTCATGCAGCCAGATTTAAGCAAATTCCTGATCTCAGGCTTTCCAGCTTCTCAAAGAGATGGTTATAAGGTAATATTTTTTTAACCATTGGCTAAACAGTATGTTTTGCCTTAAATTTGTTTGTTGCCCACTGACACTTTCTCCAAAAACTCAGTCTTGGACTGATGATAATATTGGAGAATTCAGGTCCAGTTTTTTTAAGTTACACACTATCATAAAAAAGGTCTCATAACAGAATGTGTTAGGTAATCATGATGACAGCCGCCTCTGCAACTTCACCTATAACAACTTTCAACAAGTTGTTGAACCTTATCTTTTGTTTTCTCAGCAAAGAACCACCTTGGTTTGTGTTGTGTGACATTCTACAAATGGCTCAAGCAGGCACTTCCAGATTAACTGCAAGTCAAGGTTTCAATGCAAATCTTTTCTGATCTCCTATTGCTAAACATCTTCTAAATTAACATAAAGACAGCACATTGCTGCAAGCGCATTTTTAATTGAGCCACATTATTTGCACTTGGTAACTGAGGGCCCTTGCAGTCATAGAAAAGTTTGGGTTGGAAGGGACCTTTTAAGGTCTCCTAGTCCAATCCCCACTGCTATTCTAAATCTACACTCTTTCACTGTAAAACCGTTACCCCTTGTCCTATCACAGCAGGCCCTGCTAAAATGTATGTCCCCATCTTTCTTATAAGCCCCCTTTAAGTAGTGGAAAGCTGCTGTAAGGTCTCCCTGAGCCTTTTCTTCTCCAGTCTGAACAAGCCCAGCTCTCTCAGCCCGTCCTTGTAGGAGAGGTGTTCCATTCTTCTGATAATTTGTGTCCCCCTTCTCTGGACCCTCACCATTACATATATTCCCCTAAGGAATCATGAACTTAAGAAATTTCAGACATTAAGAGAAGTACTGAAGGTGCTTTGTTTACAGTTTTTCCTCCCTTTGAACAGATTTGAGGGTGTGAAGCATTTCTCTTGGACAGTGGCTATAAAAACTAATCATTTTTTTCTTTCACCTCTGAGCAACATTCATTGACCTCTCTTCATCTGGAGGTAGTTGGCTGACACAATTCAAATTTAATTACTCTTACTGCATGATAAACTCCAGTCCTGTGAGGGAATATGTCTCGTTTTCAAGTCTGGCTAGACAGTAGCACTGTAATAAAGACCTTTCCACCCCTGGTGCAGTCTGTGGCTTTTGAAATCTTTTCTAGATGACAAAACACCCTCCCCTACTATAGAATTTTCTCATAATATCCTATTAAATAAACACCTAATCCTTAAAATCCTGTAAACTAATAAACTGGCTGCAACCACAGGTGGTAAATGGCAATGTTGGTAGTGACTTTCAGATTGAGGTTTACTAAGCAAAGATGAGAATTGCCACAGTCATTCTAAACATGCTGTAGTTTTTCTCCACTGAGTAAGAATTTCCAGTGTCTGAATGGTTGTAGTAATCTAAACTGCAAAATCACTGGATACAAATACCCAGACAGCAAATTCTGACAGCATTGCTTGTGCTGTATAAATTCACACCTTGGTTTAATATGCACTATTTTGTTGCCCAGCTTCAAACTAATGTAGCAGTTCTAAAGAAGAGTAGATTTATTTTTTACTTCTCTATAGCATCTCCAGACAGGAATTTCTATAGTAATTCATCTTTGGATAGCCCTTAGCAATGAGCAGATTTTGCAGAACTGGGGGAGTCAATTTCAGTACACCTCAAAAGTATTTAGACTGTCTTCCAGAAGAAGGAGGCCATCAAAGCAGAGGCCTTCCTAGTCAGTCACATTTGCAAGCTGTTAGGAGGCAATTAAAATAGTCTGATCATAGGCTGCCAAAGCAAAACCACTAACAGTTGCAACTCCCTTAGGAAAATACGTCAGAAGCAGAAGACTTCTCAGACATGAGGCCAAGAGCAGTATTTGACAAATATGCTCAGTCTGCAACAGTCAGATGAAGGGAAGTATGAGAAATAGTTTATGCCCTGTAAAACTAAAAACATAGCTATGCTTTTCCTTGCAAGAGTTTTAACCCATGAACCCAGAAGTAGCTGTTCACCTCTTTCTTGCTCAGACTGAGACAGCTATCAGGCAGGTATCATGCATGTGCAAACTGCAGTTTCTTTTGATGAGGCTACAAGTGATAAACATATATGTATTAGTATTGATTTTGAGTTAAAACCCCAAAGTAAAGGAATAAGTGCTGGTAGCATAAAAAATAAACATTACAATGACAAATTCTCCCCAACAAAATAGAAAGAACAAAATTGGCAAAGAATATGCCAAATAAAATTAGCATTGTAAAATGAAGCAAACACTGCACTTCAACTTCTCTGATTGGGAAGGGCTTGGTTTTGAGCTGGTCTATTTTATGCATCCCATTTTTGTCTTAAGCAAGTGATATTTTCATTGACTTTTTCTGGGAAATTCTAAGCAGGAGTGCAATAGGGTTGGGTAAAGGATCAATCTTGGTCTAGCTCTGCTGTAACAGTGAAGGTTGTGGCTATCAGCACTTGTTAGTTCAGCCTTCACATACCATGAACCTTTTAACAGAATCATATTTAATATAAAATCATCATGACCCTTACTGGGATACTACCAAAGAAATAGTAGACACCAGGGATGCAGTGTGCTTACAAGGAAGGATAAACCATTGATACTTAATTACAATGCTTTGAGCTGAGGCTGGCTGGCTGACTGTGGGAATATAAACCAAATCCTAAAACATCACAGAAACTGTTGGCTGATAACATTTGAGCTTCTTATTTTGTGGGTTTTGGTTTACTTGTTTGTTTGGTTTTTAACTAACCTGAGCAACATGTCAGAGGATTCTCCAGTTACCTACTTAAGCAGGTAACATTCAGAAGTTGTACACCATCACACACAGAATTCGCCTTCAGTGCTTATTTAAACCAGGAATTCAGAAGAAACTGCACATTGCTTTCAATCAGTAAAATACAGGCCTCAGAGAGCACCATGGAAATAGAAAATAAGGCAAAATAGTGTATTTGCATATATCACATGAAATTAGGCTGTGTTGCAGAACGTTGTACATATACACATTGAATGTCAGCTGAGTTACATTTTCTCAAGTTGACATTGGTGCTTGTCTTGCTAAATTTGATACAACTGACAAATGTTTTCATGTAAGGGGAATCTATTCTTCCTATTACCTTGTCAAGCTGTATGAAGGCAAACTCCAGCATGCTCCTTCCTGGAGCAATGAGATGGGTTTGGAGTCATTAAAAGTCATGAAGTTACACTGTAGCAGTGCGCCATGTATATCACATGAACTCAGGCAAGGCTGTCTTCTGTCCATCTAGCAGAGGCTCCAGTGCAGACCCACACCCATCATCTGGGTAAGTTCTGGACTTGTTTCTTTTTTTAATGTGCTTCTCTAATTTTCTTGAGATTTGTGAATATCATTTTGGCCAGTCTCACCACGGCTTGCTTTCTCCTTAGGCAAATATCTAACATCTCTTTTTTTTGCCCAGAGTATTCCCAAACATAAGAGAGCAATCAGTGTTATCCTGGTGACAGTTTTCACTGCAGCTGTCTCAATAAGGGTAGTGTTTTCCCTAGCAATAGTGGTAAACAGCTTAGAAAGAAAAATGCACTTCTTATACAACACCTTATTTCTCTTAGATTACCATTTTTCGCAGCAGAAGCCTGACAAGTATCATGGGCATACTTAAAGAATGTCACAGAGATATCAGAATTACTGTAAAATATTTTTATGAAAGATAAATAATCAAAAATACAATCAAGTTTAAAAGGGATCTGGAGAGATGCTATTACTGGTCTTTGCTTCAGTCATATACTATTACCAGGCTGAAACTTTTGGCTTGAAGCTAAGTTCCTTTGTGTTATTATGTGATGATGTTATTATGTGATGATGTTATTATGTGATGTATGATTGTGAATTCCAGCTACATAGCATCATGCTGTTTCCTATGCCCAGTGAGGTGCTTCTTAATTTAATTATGTCATAAAGCCCAGATTCTAAACTAATGGAGCAAATTTATTTCCCTTTAAATAGCTATTTGATTAGCAACTTTGGTTTTAGATTTAAGGCAGCGTAATTCAACACAATAATGGTAACTGCTCAATAGTTATTTAATTGCTTTCAAATGAAGATATTTATATATATATATGCACTCTAGAAAATAATTTCAGTAAACTTCTAAAATGGATTAGTAGAATCACATCAAGTAACCCTGCATGTATGTATTTATCCTAATTAATTGTGGAAGTTAATTACAATAAAGCTACTTTATTTCTTAATAAGAATATGTACACTGTTCTTGAATGTCACCAAATTAATCTCCTTTATCACATCTTGTGTTTCGAGTTCCCACATTTAAGAAAGATATTTGGCTTTTTAAAAAACATAGAAAATCAAGTGATAACAAATGACCATTACATGTGATTTGTAAAATAAGCTGTCCTTTGAATAACACCTTTTGAATTAACATACCCTAAATTAGAGCACAAAGTTTAAGAATGTTGAATTGAAACCTTGATAAACTTCTACTTGAATTCATCTGTATATGTCAGATGGTCTCAATTAATAAGTTATTTGTTGATGTGTAAAATGCTGAATTATTCTGTTAACCATAAGAAAAAAAAAAAAGACATTCTATTGTGCATTTGCAAATGTCAACTTTTAAAATAATGAACCCACATTTCTGAATTTCAGTTTGTTTTTCACTCCAGTTAGGGAATAATGAAGCAATCCTGCTCAAAATTTACAACAACAGCTGTGTGAGTTATGAAAGCACCAAAGTGTCATTCAGAGTACATGAAGACCTTAACTTTGCTTCAACCTTTGCTTTTAAAACAGCTGAGCATAATTAGCTTGATTTTTTCTAAAGGCTGGACATTGTAACTGAGGCCAGGTGCAGAAAGTGTCAGGCAAAAATCTATCTCAGAAACTTATGAGCAGATATATCACTCAGAATGAATAACTTAGAAAGACTTCAATATTTATGCAAACTGGCCAGGCAGCTGGATTTGAATGGAAATTTCAAAGGTAAAAAATATAATATATGGAAATATAGTTTGCTACACCATGACTCCACCATTTGGAAGGAGTCATGTTATACCACCTTCTGTTTCTTTTCTCGTTTTCATCAGGGCAATATCAAATCTTTTAGACATCATTGTTACATCAGGACAAAAAAAAACACCATTTATTATGTTCTTCTATTTGGCAATGTTTGGTGTAATTTAATGTGCTTCATGAGTTTGCAGATTCATGAAGACTCACAAACTTCTTCAGTTATAACCCATCCTAGAATACCTCCTGATTTATCCCACTAACCACCTTTGTTCCTGAACTGATTTCTACTTTATCCTATGTTAAGATGCACATTATGCTGTAAGAGCAAGGTTAATTTGAAATCGATATGGATCTATCTCTAGTCAAAATTTAAAAGCATAAACCCGAAGAAAGAGCCATTATAATAAAGAACTGTGTGAGTGAGTGGCAGAAAAGCAGCCAAAGAGTTAAGCTCTGGGATCTGGACCAGCAAGTAGGATGCAAATAAGGGAATAAAAGGTGCAGAGTGTCCATGTTCATGGCTCATATGAAAGGTAACAGGCCTAAAATGAAACTTGTCATCCCTTGTGGTAGCAGGGAGAATTTTGCTTTCTACTATCCAATTGATATTGGGGATCAATGCAAAATATCCTCATGAATATACAAACTAGCACTAGCTTAGGCATTTTTCCAGCTTTGATAATGTTAATGAATTGAACACAGCAATTAGACATAGATGGTTTTGTTGAATTAAGCACTTTTAAAGAACACTTTCATACTAGAGCGTATCAAATGTCACACAATAATCAGTTCAGCAAATGCAGTTTTTTTGTCATGTGAGTAGCATGAGCCATTATTGATTTTCTTAATTCTATAACAATTACTTTCACAATGGTGGCTACCAACTCTTGGTTTGTAATTTATTACCAACTAAAGAGCCCTTCAAATTTGTGCTACATTGGTTAGACTGATGCAAACCACGATAGTATTGCAAACTACTTATTAAGTGACTAAATCTTACCATCAGGTTCCTCATAAAAATACTACTTGCTGATGAATTCCAAATTCATTTTCCACAATAACTCACTGAACTTACAGTTTGTTTGTCTCATGAATGTTTATGCCAGAAAGTGTTTAGACAATTTCAGCAAAAGCATAAGTAGAAAGAGTGGAGACACAGGTAACCAACATTTGGTTCTTTCCTTCAGAGAGTCCTTCAGGAATATTTTTTGCTTGTAATCAGAGCTGCCAATAATTTATTTCCATCATGATATATAGAATTCCTCCCACAAACACCACAGCTCTTCCAATCAAATTAATGCCCAGGAACATTCACTTTAATTTAAAAGTCCTTTTCAGAAAATTGAAGTTCAAAACTGGAAGACAAATGTAAAAGATGTCTTATCTTTAAACATTGTGTGAAATTAAACCAAATTGAAGATTTTAGTGAGGAGGGGTATGGGTGTTACTCTTCTGCAAGGTAGTGGTTGTCACAGCTGTGTTGGCCATATATTAATACTCAGGTAAACCAGAAGTATGTAAGCACAGCTTAAAACCAGCTGCAGCTGCACCAGATTGAGAATTAAATTAAAAACTCAACAAATTATTTACGTTAACCTGACATGATGTTAAGAATTGTCGAATAGGAAAAGCAAGATAATGAAAAACAAGGAATAAGATGTACAAAATGGACAAACCACATGGATTTATGAGAACAGAGGGACCATTTACCGAAAGTTAGGTATAAAAGTTAAAGCAGATCATGGTTATCCTCAGCAGTTGACATTTAAATAGCAAAACCTTCCAGGGTTGCTGTTTTGGCTGTAATAAGGACACTCTTTACCTAAGAAATAATTCAGTATAAGAAACACAAATGTGTTTGTCTTCTCTATAAGCTATGCCTGCTTTCATTTGTAACTATTTCATGAACAATGCCTTAACCTGTTGCATTTTCTGGTTTATGAAATAAAGTCTATGTTTGTGTCAGACTTGTCCCACTTCTACATTTGTTTAAGAGGGTATGAACCAACAGCAGGATCTGAGTTTAATATGCTGCAAACTCAGAATCATTGATATTTTCTAAAGATATTGCACAACGTTTGCCCTTTTTTTGGAGTTAAAATACTTTGGCCCTTGCCATGACTCCAGATTGCCATACGCCTCATCTTCTGAGTCCACATCAGCATGCTAGCTGGTAGGTGATAAATGAACATTACCTATTGACGTACAAATTTAGAGACCTTCAGAGTATGAAAACATTCTGCACACTTTAGTCCATATTCCAGCTCTCAATTAGAAAGGCACAGCTTGTCTCATTTGTTTTAAATTCTTCAGTGGGATGAAGTTACCATTCCAAGATGAAGCAGCCCCTGCCAATTTCAGTTCAGCTGCAGCCCATAGGGAGAAGGCTATTCTAGGATGAAGTATTCCTAAGTGATATGAATGCACTAGCTAAGAAAATATGGCTATGGTGTTTTCTTTAGATTGTATACAAAGTACTACACATGTAGTTTGAATTTTAATTTCTCAAAGGCCCCTCAAAGTAGCAGCAAAGATATTAAACTAATCTATATGGGAACACTCCTTATTTTTTCCTCAAAGAAATAGTGTTATTCAATTGTTTTTAACAGACTCCCAAAAATTAAAAGACTAGGACAATAATTCTAGGGTAAAAAAACATACTGTGACTTCAGGCTTTGAGAAAGTATTAACCTCCACCAACTGAACTTCTTTTTTTTTTCTCAGCATCAAGCAAAACATCACATCATGTATGTGAATATGACACATTTAAGAAATTAAAAAAGAGAGAAACACTTAAGACTGTTTTCTTGCTCTTATGTGAAGTTCAGAAATACTATCTGATCAATGGTTTTTAGAATAAGATTGACTAGGATTAGATACAAGTTAACCTACCACTTGAAAGTTAAATAAAAAGCTAAGTACTTAAACAACCACTAAAGGAGGAACAGAACTGCTTTGCACATGACGCTACACCATTACACTGTTGCAAAAAGATGGCCTGATGTAATACTATAAAGTCTTTAAACAGAGAAAAAGGATAAATGTAAGTAGCTATATAACACCTCCCAGATTAATTCAAGAGTCATCTCACAGAACTGTGTTTTTCTTTCTTAATTTCATATTCTTATTATTCAGAAGCACACGGGCTTGCATCAGAGTATTTACTGGCTTGAGTTACATTCCCAGCTTTGTCTGCTGGAGATCAACATTATTACTGCCCCTATGTGGGCACTTTTTTTTTCTTATTTTATTCTAACTTACTTATTTAAACCATAAGCTCTTCTTTGCAATGACTCCCACTCCTCCAATGGGTTTGAAGAGCAGCAGCACAACAGGGTCTGAACCTATTCTGAGAATCTTATATTAGCATACTAATCATGTATTTAAAAGCCCTTCAAACAACGCATCTTAGAAAAATATCCAAAAGGCAGAAAAATATAGATGAGTTTTTATTTTAAACACAGATATCTGCTTAGGAAACCTGGTGAAACACAGTGCTTGGTCTCTTCAAAGGGCCCAGAGAAAACAGATTTGATTCACAAATTCAAATTGTTCATCACAGTGGTACTGCTTTGTATTATTATTTCCAAAAGATGCTTCTTAGCCGAGTGTTGTACTGAAATGTCAAAGCTCTTCTGAATCTCAGTCTCATTGAAAGTATTGATATTTTTTTCCCCAGAAAACTCTCAGTGTGAGAGTTTTGGCTGATATGCTCAGGGATGCATTAGTAAAGAAATAATAGATTTTTAAGGATTATACCTGAAGGACTTTGGCCTTCAAAACTGTTCTGTGTATTTTAACATTCTTTTTGTATCGATTTAAGCTAAACCTACCAGCATCAGTTAATAGTTAGAGTTAGTGAAAACACTGATGAATGAATACAGGTATGCATACAGCTAGGAGGAGCTTATATTTGTTAGCAATCAGTAGTAAAATGTGAGAAAATAAAATTTTTCCACATTCTTTCTCTTGGTAAATCCTCATCCACAAAAAGCCTCAGTAATGTCATGTAGAAGTTCTTCACTCTAATATTCTTTCTGATGAAGATTATTTTGAAGTAAGATATGGGCTGTTACAAGCTATGACCAAATACATATATTTTATATACAGAATTATGCCAAATGTCCATTAATTTGCATAATTTGAAACTACTTTTTTCCATATTCTTGCTTTCAGAGTGAATGGGAGCTAGGAAGTAGGAAAAGAAACGGCCAGATACAAGGGTATCAGAAATAACAAAACTGAGGCTTTGTTAACAGTATGTTAATCAATCAAAGAAGTAATAAAGAGCTTGAAGTGAATATGAAAGTGACCTTCTGAGATGGTAAAGTAGCCAGGTTCTGGGAGAGGGGGGCAAGCTGCTCTGTGTAGCAAGACAGTGCTTTTTCTTTTCTCATCTCAGCTTTCCAATCTCAAGCCTCCTTACGCCTGCAGCAAAACGTTTCTTGGAGCTTGTTTCTCCCTGAACTGGATACAAGTGTTTTCATAAGCTAAATTTGCTTTGTTCTCTGTGCAGTTCTAAAGTTGCTGCTCTGCTGCCAATAAAACAAAATATAATGAAAGCTCTCTAGAGACTTTAGAGAGCTGGAGGCTCCAGAAAGAGAGAAGGAAGCGCTATTGCTGTTTTACAGAAAGAAAAACAGGAGTGTGGAGGATGAAGTGACATTTCAAAATGCACTTAGCTAGTGGTGAAACTACTACAATGAAGTAAATACCCATGCAGAACAAATGGGTGGGGGAAGATTAAAATAAAGACAAGAATAATGTTTAGCCCTCACTCCGCTTTATAAAGTAACACCCACTTCTATAAACTTTAGATACTATAGAGATGTCTGGGGAAATCTGAAGCATAAATTTAATCCCTTCAGTCATTTGTAAGTCATCACTCTTACAGCAGTTCTGCCAGTTCAGCTCACTCCTAACCTACTGTATTCTTGCTGCAATGCAGAATTGTCTGTTGTAGTAGTCTAAACAAAACATTCTTCTAGTCGCCTTCCTTGGCTTACAGCCCCATCATTCACTATGCTATAGCAAGCACCGTTAGCAAGGTAAACAGCTCAACTTAATTCTGTCTTGTTTAAACTGGCCCTTGAAACAGGCAACAATTAAAAATTCAGCACTTTGTACTTCGGGAAATACTTTATTCTATGATTTGACCCTTATCTCTGTGAACTTCTTGATTTATACAGAGAGCTGCAAACTTTTAAGAGAGATGTTTTCTAAGGGCTAACATAGGAACCTTGCAGAAAGATAGTGACAAATCATAAGTTTGGCTGACAAATCAATGTCTTGTAGGCCTGACATGCCACACTGGCTACTTGAATGGGCCCACAAAATGACCTGTCAACTAACTCTCAGAGGGCCTTCCCAAGAAGGAATGGCTCAGCCATTCAAAACATGACATTCCCAGTTCCCAAGCACTTTCTCCCATATGTTCTGGAAGTGTCATATGGCTAGAATCAACAGCTGGTGCAATCAGGACTCATATGTTTGCAAGCTGGAACCAGGAAATGCATTTTATCTTCTCCATGCCCAAAGGGGTTAGATGGTTTGCCACAGCAAAGACATGTCTAGCCTGGAATTGTCTGGGCCAAGAAGGAAATTCAGCAAACAAGGGAAATGTTGAGGCAGAAGAGTGGGAGGACTGGTTTGTGAATGTCAGTGTCTCACAGGGCTTGTGGTTCCACTTGGCTGACTTCAGCTCTCAGAAGAGGGGTTGGGGGCATTGGGGGTGAAGGCTCGATTCCAGGAGAAGGAATACAATTTACCTCCCAACTAGCCTGGATAGTAGCCAATGCAGTGCTGCATCAGACTGTTTCATGTTGAGGAGACCATGGGAGAATAATCCTTAATTTTCTATTTCTTAAACTTGATCTGCAGCCCCAGAGATGTTTTGTATTTTATTTCACATTGTTTCTCAGAGCCAATACATAATCATAGAATAATATAGGTTGGAACAGAACTCTAGATGCCAACTGGTAAAACCACATGATGTCCTGTATGAAACACTTGAAAGAGAAACTCATCTCCAGCTTGTTCTTTCCTGTGACAGCCCTTTGCAACCCCAATACAGCAGTTCTAGTCTCTGTCTTTCTATCAGCTTCAAACCTAGGCAGTGACTGAGCGGTATGAGAAGTCTTATAGCTCTCCCCCACATAAAGAATTTCTGAAGGGAGAAGTCTACTTGCACATCTCTTTGGCAGTACCTTTACATTCCCATTTCACCTACAGCTCTACACTTAGTCTCTTTCCTAACCCCAGCCTTAAGCCTATACATGTGCTGAGTTTTAGACCAAGTTGTATAACATAGTTTTGCATGAAGAAGTTCTCAGGGGCCAACATTTTTGGCACCCTTCCCTCTCCTTTGGTGGTCTATTTATATTCTTAGTTTACCTGCAACCCTAGGCTTTGTCTCTCCTGAGTTCACCTCCCTAATCCTAGGCATTGACATGGACTAAACCTTAGGTTAAGCCTCAGCCTAGTCCCACATGAAAAGTCCTCAGTGGACAATGTCTTTGGTATCCTCAATCCAAATAAGACTAGTTTCTTTCCCATCCCCAGTTCTAAGCGTAGCCTTTGACACTAGGTCAAGGTATAGGCTGAGCTTTAGCCCAAGATCCCCACCCCTGCCACATATTTCTGCAGGGATAAGTCTTTCTGCAGCCTGTTCTTTCCTCTGGCAGTTTTATTGCAGTCCCATTCCAACTGGAATACTAGACTTTTTTTTTTTTCTTTTACATCCTTAATCCTTAATCCCAACCCTACATCTCTTATATCCTAATCATAAACCTAGCATTTAACATTGGCTTAGTGTCATGGTTTAAGTTGTAACTCACACAGTTTGCTCACTCACTCCCCCTTCCTTCTTTCCCCCTGCTCCCAGAGGGATGAGGAGGAGAATCGAAAGAATGTAAGATTGAGATAAGAACAGGACAGTAACTAAGGTATAACACAAACCACTACTGCTACCACCAATAATAATAATGACAAGGGAAATACAAGGGAAGAGAATATAACTGCTCACCACCCAATACCAAACCTGGCCCAGCAACGAACCCCCCTCTTCCAGGTCCCTGCCCCTAGTTTTTACATCCTGGGCATGACGTGCTGTGGTATGGAATACCATTTTGGTCAGTTTGAGTCAAGAGTCCTGTCTCTGCTTCCTCCTGGCTTCCCCTCCTTCCTGGCAGAGCATGAGACTCAGAAAGTCCTTGGTCAGACCAAACATTACTAAGCAGTAATTGAAAACATCAGTGTTATCAGTGCTGCTCCCAGGATGAAAGTCAAAAACACAGCGCTGCTCCAGCAACCAAGAAGGAGAAAAATAACTGCTACAGCTGAACCCATGACACTTAGTTTTAGCTTAAGATGCCCACCTCCAGCCTAGTCCCACATGAGGAAGTTTTCAGGAGATAATTCTTTGCAGCATCACCCTTTCTTTGGTAATCCTTTAATACTAGAAGCTGGACTGTATATAGACTCTTCAAATTCATTTCAACAGCTGTTTGAAATGAACTTGATATGATATTTTAAGAAAGTGTGTCAAATCCTATATTGCCATTCATAATATATCAGAACATTAATCCCACATTTACTTGGTGGATTTGCAAAGTTCCCATGAGGTTACTATACCATTATACCTTTATACCAGCTTTTTCTTCAATAGTCTACACAGTCTAGGAGAATGCTGTTTAGTCATTATCTTTCCAATAAATGGTGCTTTTGTCAAAGCTAAGATTTTCCTAAATAAGGACCTCAAGATATCCAAGGTTATACTTTTTCACCTGTCCTTATTCTTTCTAATTTCAGGTAGTAATGGATCTCTAGACAATAATGTGATGATCACCATCACAGCTAGTCAAAAGTTTTACTTTTTAAATACTTATGAAATATAACAGATGCTCTTTTGGTATAAAATCAGTTCAACTCAAATGAAGCCAAAGAAGTTATAAACATACCAGCTGAGGAACTGGCATACTGTTAAAATTTTAGGCAGCATTTCACAAAATATAGGTAATAATCTGTTACAAAAGGCATTTTGAGATACATTTATCAGAGGGTTGCAGAGCTCTTTTGAATCTTTGATGAAAAAGGTTATCCAGTAGGCTCACTAAAATTCATTCTTTTTTTAACCCAGTACTATTTTTATAGTTTTAACTAATTGTTCTATACGAAATTCTCTGCTTGTTAGCAACCCGCCTAAGCAGTCAAACCTAGTTTAATATCCAAGAGAGTTGGGATGCCCAGCATAATTGTTGGCTAGGCCCCAACTGAATTCTAAAGATGTAATTCCATAGACATTTAATTCAATTCCAATCTCCCAGCTCCAAATCTTCCCTGAAGCCCTGCCATAGATTCCTCACTCCCACCCATGCATTAGCATTGACATTCAACCAATGGCAGGGAATAAAATTCAGGCTGACCAGCAAGGGAAATCATATTCATCTTCATAGAATCATAGAATTATAGAACAGTTATGGTTGGAAAGGATCTCAAGATCATTTAGTTCCAAACCCCCTGCCATGGGCAGGGACACCTCCCACTAAACCATGCCACCCAAGGCTATGTCCAACCCGGCCT
>JASSUY010043611.1:0-19335 GCA_032466535.1 Forpus xanthops | reverse complement strand
AGAGCACACTGCCAGCTCATGTTCATTCTCTCATCAACCAACACCCTGAAGTCCTTCTCTTCAGGGCTGCTCTGAACGTCTTCTCTGCCCAGACTATAACTGTGCCTGTGATTGCTCCAACCCAGGTATAGGACCTTGCACTTGGCATGGTTAAACTTCATGAGGTTGGCATCGACCCACCTCACAAGTGTGTCAAGGTTGCTCTGGATGGCATTCATTCCCTCCAATGTGTCAACAGAGCCACAGAGCTTGGTGTCATCAGCAAACCTGCTGAGTGTGCACTCAATCCCACTGTCCATGTCACCGAAAAAGATGTTGAACAAGACCATTCACAGCACCAGTCCCTGAGGAACAGCACTCGTTACTGGTCTCCACCTGGACATTGAGCCATTGACCACAGCTCTTTGCATGAGGCCATCCAGCCAGCTCTTTATCCACCAAGTAATCTATCTATCAAATTGATATCTCTCCAATTTAGAGGCAAAGATGGTATGTGGGACAGTGTTGAATGCTTTGCACAAGTCCAGGTTGATGACGTCAAATGCTCTAACTCTGTCCATCACTTCTGTAACCCCATCATAGAAGGCCACCAGATTGGTCAGACAGGATTTCCCCCTAGTGAAACCATGCTGGCTGTCACCAACCACCTTGTTGTTTTTCATGTGCCGTAGCATGCCTTCCAGGATAATCACGTCCAAGATTTTGCCAGGCACAGAGGTGAGGCTGACTGGTCTGTAGTTCCCCAGCTCATCCATTTTCCCATTCTTGAAAATGGAGGTTATATTTCAAATATGATTGACAGTGGCTTAGCAACTTCATTTGCCAGTTCCTTCAAGACCCATGCATAGATTTTATCCTGTCCCATGGACTTGTGTACCTTCAGGTTCTTAAGACGATCTCGAACCAAATCTTGTCCTACAGTGGGCTCAGTGTCTTCATTCTTACAGTCCCTGATTCTGCCTTCCAAGACTTGGGTAGTGTGGTCAGGGCATTTTCCAGTGAAGACTGAGGCAAAGAGGTCATTAAGAACCTCAGCCTTCTCCAAATCCAGGGTAGCCAGTTCTCCTGTTAGCTTCCAGAAGGGGCCTCCCTTGTCCCTAGTCTGTCTTCTATTGTCTACATACGTACAGAATCCATTCCTTTTCTCTTTCTCATCCCTAGCCAAGTTGATTTCTAACTCGGCCTTAGCTTCCTAACCTGGTCCCTAGCTTCCCAGACAATATACCTGTATTCTTCCCAGGCAATCTGTCCTTGCTTTAAGATTTCATAAGTCTCTTTTTTTCCCTTGAACTTTCTTCAGCAGCTCCTTATCCATTCATGGAGGTCTTCTGGCCCTCCTGCGCTTCCTTCTAGTGGGGACCCCACACTCCTGAGCTTGTAGCCAGTGATCCTTGAATATCAGCCAGCAGTCCTGCATCCTCATACTTGCTAGAGCTATATCCCATGGAACCTTACTGAACAGGTTCCTGAAGAGGCCAAAGTCTGCTCTCTTGAAGTCCAGGGCAGTGACCTTGCTGCACACTCTTCTCACTGTCCTGAGGATCTCAAACTCGACAATTTTATGATCGCTAGAACCAAGGCTGCCATGGAGCATCACATTTCCAACCTGCCCTTCCTTGTTGGTGAGCATGTGGTCAAGTATGACACCTCTCTTGGTCGTGTTCTCTATTACTTGCAGGAGGAAATTGTCTTCACACATCAAGGAACCTCCTGGATTGCTTATGCCAGGCCTTACTGTCCCTCCAACAGATATCAGGATGGTTGAAGTCCCCTATGAGGACAAAACCCTATGAGTGTGAGGCCATTCCTATCTGTCTATAGAGCACTTCATCCATCAAGTCCTCTTGATCAGGTGGCCTGTAACAGATCCCCACAGTAATTTCTTGCATAGCTGTTCCCTCTTTGACCTTAACACACAAACTGTTGACTGCTCACCTGTTCCGAGATTTCCACACTTTCCAGCCTATCCCTAACATAAATAACAACTCCCCCTACCCATCTGCCAGGCCTGTCTTTTCTAAAGAGCATGAGGCCTTCTATTCCAACAGTTCAGTCATAGAAGCCATCCTACCATGTTTCTCTGATGCCAATTATATCATATCCCTGTAGGTGTGCATGCATCTCTAATTCCCCTTGTTTATTCCCCATACTATGGGAGTTTCTATAGAGGCATCTGAGCTGAGCTCCAAATGAAGCTGGCTCATTGGCTGGAGCAACTGAAATATCTCTACATCACTCTGAGCATTTATTATAGGTGCTGACAACTGACTGGGTGTGTTGGGATGGAATGAAACCCTCCTCCCTTAACACCTTTAGTCTAAAGCTTCCTTGACCAGCCTGTCAAGCCTCCTACAAAAACCAGGTCTTCTGCTTCACTGTCAGACCAACTCCACCAGCCTTCAGTAGACCTGGCTTGTCAAATTGAGTCCCGTGTTCTAAATACCCAAACCCCTGACTATGGCACCACTGTTCTAACCATTTATTAACCTGGCAAATCGACCTTGCCTTTTTAGGGTCCCCCCCTTTATCTTGGAGAATTGATGAAAAGACAATCTGACCTCCAAAGTCCCTAACCACCTCTCCCAGGGCTCTGTAGTATTTCTTAATGTTCTCCAGGCTACTGCTGTCTATATCACTAGCACCCACATGGACTACTAGAAGTGGGTTATAGTCAGTGGGACTTACTATACGTATTATACCAGGCTTACAAAAAGAATCAAGGCTTTTTACTTTATAAATATTTGCTTGCAAAATTATGTTTGGGAAACAAGCTAGGCATTTTTACCACCTGTCCCAGTTTCTTCATTCTACTTGAAATGGTCTAGTCTCATTTTGAAGGGCTAGTGTCTAGTTAACCAGTATTCAGTCACTTCTGAAAGAGTATCATACAATGCAGAATAGGTTCATTTATTTCTGGGTCCTTCCAAATGTTCCATTGGCATTATATGCTACTGGCTCTCATTATGAAATGAAGAACCAAATAAAATTCCCAGCTGATTTTATTTGTTTAAACTGTAGAAGACCGCATGTAAATCCTTAACATTTGTCACTTGCTTGTGATCTCAATATAAATTAACAGTAAAAGACTGCCATGGCTTACAATAGCAGACATATGTCCAAGTTTACTTCAGCAGCAGTAAATGGGTATAGTTATTTATCCTGATGAATAAAAGAATTAAAAGCAGTACAGTCTCACCTATACATTTATATAGTCTGACTGACAATATATTCTGAAAAGCCTTGAAAGTGTATTTTATAATTGAATTCATTAGTAATTTCTTAATAGAATTAAACTATATATAATTGAAATTTAAACTTAATAAAGGCAATGAAATGTACAGCTTTGTTACAAAACAAAACTATATGACAATTCCACCTCAGTCTCAATTACATATATCATTTCATTATGTTATTAATTAGGGATATGATTGATTGCTAGGGGGATTTCCTAGAGACAGACCCATTAACTTATAAATCAAAGTGGCTGATGTGTCTGAGAGTATTCAAAATTTTGCTAAAAAACAATATATATGCTCAGATCATAGAATCATAGAAACATAGAATAGTTAGGGTTGGAAAGGACCTTAAGATCATCTAGTTCCAACTCCCTGCCATGGGCAGAGACACCTCACACTAAACCATGTCACTCAACGCTATGTCCAACCTGGCCTTGAACACCGCCAGCAATGGAGCACTCACAACTTCCCTGGGAAACACATTCCAGTCCCTTGTCACCCTTGCAGTAAAGAATTTCCTCCTCAGATCCAATCTAAACTTCCCCTGTTTAAGTTTGAACCCGTTACCCCTTGTCCTCTCACTACAGTCCCTCATGAAGGGACCCTCCACAGGTGTGCAAGTCTACTAGATTGGCTATTGTACTCTTAGCACACAACGCTTGTGGTTAATTAATCTCATGAGTAATTGAAATCGTAACAGTTCTCCTTGAATCTTTCTGATTATGTATGTTTGTCATAAAGAGATCAATCAAGTAAAGGAGTGAACAAGATTAATTTTTCTCAAACTTTAGTCATAAAAGCTTGTGGGATCCATGATAGAGTCTCTCCTCAAAGCCAAGGGCATCCTACTCATTGGTTGCTCCCAGTTTTCATGTAGAATATGGGCATCCTCTAGTGCCATGAACTCCTTCATCTAACCATCCAGTTTAAGGCAGATCAAACAGATGCAAAAGGCAATACTGAAAAAATATTTCGGAATAGCTAAAACCTGAGTAGTTAGAATACATTTCTCTTCTGTTTCCCATACCATACACTCCTTCTGTCCTCCAGTATAAAGCCCTATTTTAGATTTTGCAGAGATAAGAATTCAGCCTGGTACAAGTCCAACAAACAAATCTGTTCAAAACTCTCAGACACAGACACAAGTGTCATTAATTATAACATATTCAAGGTGCTCAAAAATACTCTCTGTGTTAAATCTTTCCTTGTGTTCTTCTTTTCTTCATGTCTTGGCCAAATCTACAGACCTAACATATAAGACTTCAAAATACACACTCATATTTGTATGCACTCAATCTGATCTAAGAGCTCAGGCTGCAAGGTTACAGTTTCTCTACCATTGTACATATGTGTGTATGTGCAATGTCTCAAGTTTCAGTACAATTTACCAATGGAGAGTTTGAAGAGAAAAGGCAGGATATAGAACTTCTTAGGTCCTTCACTTTGATTTTCTCAGAGAGGAAGTAGCAAAGGTTTTCTCTGCCCAAAATAAATCCTCTAGAAATTCAGTTTCTGAGATAGACAGGAGTTCCATATCATTTCTGCTGAAGTCTCTGTGGGCTGAGGAAACTCTGCCCACTCTAAACCACTGGAAAGAAGGAGAAGAGGATATTACTAAGCAAAATATGCTCAGAAAATCTAACAAATGGTGAAAAACAAAACCCATAGGGAATAGAATATTTTATGGCTATCCTACAAGAAACCACACACTTGCAGAGCAGCCCAATACATTTGAATTCCTTGGTTTAATTTTAAATAAGGACAAAAAAGTATAATAGTCTTGTATTTTTTTTTTTTCTTTTTACAGGACTACTTGACTCTAGTGCAAGCTGGTAAGTTCACATGAGGATGATGTCACTTTCATATATAAATTTGCTTTTATTCATTTGTTGGAGACAGGATTGTCCCTGATTAATCTATACATTTATTTCATTTAATTAACCACTTTTATTTCATGATGGCCAAGAGATAGATTGAAAGTGTTCTGACAAGGAATGTAATACAATATGATGAATACACCAAGTATCAGATTGCTATTTGAGTTTGCTTTTTTGTTTGTGTAATTCCCTACAAAACTAGGGATCAATGGAAGGAGCTGACTGGAAAACACTCAGCATCAACAGTGAGAATAAGATCTGGGAAAAGGAGAGAAAAATATATTCACAAGGACTCTATGTACTACTAGGCAAGAATAAAGAGGGGATTCACATCACAATATGCAGCTAGCCTGGAGCCAGTGACAGACGTATATGACATAAGAACCAAAATCAAACATAATGAGCTAATTTAAATATGCCAATTTGCTTAAGTCTATGATCAATGGTCCTTCTCCAGAAGGACCACAACATTAGACATAATTAATTTACACATTCAACAATGCAAGGTCACTGGCAAAGTCAGCAGCTTGAGTTACATCAGTGAATTATGAGTGGAAGGCTAAGCAATATACGGATTGATGAGGAGCAGGTTAACACACTATAAGCAGATGAGAACTTGGAAATATGTCACAGAAAGCTACTAAAAGAGACTACTCATACAAAGTACAAAACTCCTGGTGAAAGAGAAATGACATTACAGCAGCTAGGTTTTTGTTCTTCCTGCCTGGGAGAGTTATCAGCAGGACAGGAAAGATGAAATATGAGGGGAATATAGAAACCTTTATTTTCTACTGTCTCTGTCTCTTTCTGTCTCTTAAACCACCCATAGCCATAACCTGACAGTTAAAAGTGCCAAGAGCAGGCAGGCAAAGCAAAAGGAAATGGAGCCTGAGGGTTTAGGTATAATAGATACCCGGTTTACTAAGAAAATTAGAATAGTAATATGAAAAGGAGGAACTTGTCCTGCTAAGAAGAAGAAGGGAAAATGAAAGGGTAGGGACATAGCAGTATGCATTAGCTCTTATCATGTTGTGCCTTAAGTCCAGAAAAAATCATGGGTGATGGCAAAGGTAAAAGTACTGTATTGCTATAATGGAACCCATCCACTAAAAATAACCAGAGCCAAAAATGAGTGGCTTTGTAAGCAACAACAAAAGTAATGCAAACACAACATCCTTGTCCCTAAGTTGGAGAGACAGCAATTTGATAGGTGGAACACTCGGTGCATAAAGAACTGTCTGGATAGCCTTATGCAAAGAATTGTGGTCAACGGCTCAACGTCCAGTTGGAGACAAACCAACAAAGGTAATGGCTTTCAATTAACTCATATATATGAGTGACAACATTTAAATATAAGAATTAGAGATATCTATGAAAGAAAGTGCCTCAAAATTATTGAAATAGTGAAGAACATGTAAATATAAAATATCTTGGGAGAGAGTGAAATGATGGTGTTGATGATTCTTAAGAAATGAATGCAGAACTATAACAAAACCAAAACAAGGCATTTTTAGAATATTGGTTTCAGTAAATTCATAGAACTGGTAAAAAGAGAGTCCTAGGAGACAAAAAAAATCAAGTGAGCTGTCAGTTTCATAAAGAAACAATATTAAGGTCATGAGTACAAAATATACTATTATAGAGGAATGATTAAAGAGATGAGCTTGATGAAATCATGGGCTTTTTGTGAATTACAAAGATAAAAAGAAAGTGGAAATATGTCTGGTTACTAAGGTCAAATATAAAAAGTAGAATGAGCTCATAGGAGGAGAGTAAGAAGATACAGCACAAAACCAGGAGTCTTTAAGTAAGAAGCTAAATTATAGCAAGAAATCCTTCCATAAGAGGAAAGAATTGGTTGACTAATTACTGGGGGGTGTGGGGGGTAGCTGTTACAAACTGACTCAAGAAAAGTGAGGAGTTCAATACTTTTTTTGCAAGTTATTACTGAAAACGCCTTAGGGCTGTTATAATTAAATAAGTCACAGAAGGTAACAGCTCCTTCTCTAATAAAGAAGGAATAGGTCAAACAAATCTAAATGGTAGATGCTCAGTTGAAACAGTTGATCTTCACTTCAGTGTAATTAAAAAGCTGACTGATGAAATCACAGGATCATTAGTTGTTATCTTTGAGAAGCTAGAAAGAAAGGGGAGACAAACAAAAGTACAGTTTGAAGAAATAGAAACAGGAAAAGGAAACGCCCCCCCCAAAAAAAAAAGACTAACCAGCTTAACATCAGCTTCTAGAAAAATCATGGAAGAAATTAGTTTTAAGAGTTAGTAGGAAATAGAAAAAATAGAAAAAATAGCAGCAGCTGTCATGTTATCCAGAAGAAATAATGCTAAATTAGCTTAATTTCTTTTCCCCACAGGATTGCGAACTATATGGGTAGTGGAGAAACGGCTCATATATAGCTTAACTGCAGCAAGGTTTTAGAAATACTGATATAATATTCAAAAGCAAGGCATGTCCTCAATGAAAATATAAGAAGAAAGATACAAAGCTAGTTCTGTCGAGTTCTGAAAATAGTTATTATGGGTTCTGTGTCAAAACAAAAGCGTGTAATTAATGAAATTCTGCTGGGGTCTGTTCCAAGTCAGTGTTCTTATTATTTATGTGTTGCAGGTTTCTGAAACATATAGATAGTACATGGTTGGACGAATGCCAATATAGCTGAGGATACCTAGAGGATACCTAGAATTCAAAACAATTAAAAAAACTTGGAGGTGACGTATGAAAGAAAAACTAAGTGCAATGCAATGCTAATGCAAGTGGGAAATAACAGCTAGGCATTAACAGTAGATAAATATTTGTAATTGTTTTCAAGTATACGAAAACTTGCTGTAAGGAATAGCAGAGTTGACTGTATTCTGTGTTTGCTGTAAGTAGAAAAGGATTTAATGTAAAGACAAGTACAAACAGTAAAGTGTTGAAATTGAATTTTTCTGAGAAGTATTGTATCTTCTCAGTGTCATTGACAGTGTCTTTCTTCAGTCTTGACAAATGTCTGTCATAACTGACCTCTACAGTTCCACCTTGAACAAACCAATGGGCTGAATGATGTCTTGTGATTACTTCCCTCTAATTTTATGATTTTGTCTACGCAGAAGATACTGCAGCCACCTTCAGCAGCCAAGAGGCAAATGCATGCTGCTTTCCTACGTGACAATTCAGCCAAGATGCAGGAATGCATGACAGGATCACCATATGCTCCACTTTCTCACAGTAGTATTGACAACAGTTATTTCCCACCAGCTCTAAAGTATGCTTCATTCCTTCTGTATAAACCATATGCACAGGGACAGTGCTGATCAGAAGACAGCCTACACCTAGTGCCAATAGGTTTCAGCAGATGATGCCTGAAACGACTTAATTTGGCTTTACGTTTGGGATTCTGCAGCATACCTACAAGCACCAGATACAATAATCTGGCTACATAGGTTCACATGGTTACAAAGATTCATACAAAAATTGAAGACAGAAGAATATAGCAATGAAAGAGAGGGGAAAACTAGAGCAAATGCAGAGCTCTCTCAATCATTCCAGGTAGAAGGTTCCCATAGGCACAGCATTCATTTTACTTGGTAACTCCATAATCTTCAAAGTACCTTTTAAAGACAGTAGAACACCATTAGCTTTCAAAATCTGCAGTAACATGGGAAGACAAAAAGAGATAGGTACATGTTTGCATTTCTTTTAAAAAACAGATATTTATGCCAGGTATAAGAGAAAAGTCCTACACATCTATCAAAACTGGGAGAAATATATGCTTCAAGAATCATTGAAATAATTAAAAATGTGTTTTAAAGACTTTTTTTGATAGGTTACAGGCTAGCATTTAGAGTGGGTATAACATCTAATAATTAACAAGTCCCAGTATGTCTTTTGCTTGCATCCCTTGGATAGCTGAAAATTAATAACAACCAGCCTTAATTTCCTGTGTGAAGAAAATAAACCTCTCTTTCCAAAGGTACTCTGATTTCAAGTTCTTTAATCTATTGAAGAACATCTGAGCTCTTTTAAATGAAGAAAGCTAAAACTGAACAGCAACTTTCAGTCCAGATAGAATCTGTATACATATGTGTAGTGATAATAGTAACATAACCAGTGGGAATATAAATTCACTGCCTGTGACTTTGTCACAGATATAAAGATCTTCTGGAGAAGGCATGTACATCAAGTATAAGAATATATGACATTTCTCCACCTCTGCAGGAATCAGTTCATCAGATAATCTGTTTAAGGAAATTCCAGCACTGTAATTTGTCTTTTTGCTTTTAAGGAGCAATGTGATAATGCAGAAGCCACGTTCAATGACTCAGAATGATTTAGTTTTCAGGAAGCCCATTAATTTAACCATATTTTCCCATACTTTTCAACACCATGTGCTGTCATCTGGAAATAATAGAAACCATAGTAGTAAATTCTGAAAGCTAAGAAAAAACATGCAAGTACAGTTCATGTGGTATTTACTGGTATGCTATTGTTAGCCAAGCCTAACCAAAATTAGAGCTTCTTGGTAAACCTAGATTAGCTTTTTAGTGAAAAGGATACTTAACTGACAATCAAAATCAAATGTGCCATAGATCTATATTTATTATGGATCTTGAATCAAAAATATATGGTAAGGTAGCAATTTCATGTTGCTGCAGAGATGTATAATACTGACTCTTGGAATGCAAAATGGAAATAAGAAAGAGAAAAGGATCATCATCTTTCAAGCATGACTAAGTTTTCTTTACCTCTCACTCTTAAAAAGTGAAAATTCTTAAAATGTATGTAATTACTACAGTTTTATCGTAAAATTATATTTTCCATTTGCTGAAAGGAAAAATATCGTTGACATTTTTGAATCTGTCAGTTCACTGTCAGTAAAATTAATCTCCTCATAAGATTTCTTAGCTGGAATATCATCCTAAAATGAAATAAGACTTTCTAGTAAGACCCATAACAAAGTTCACACATGGTATTCTGTAGCTCAGCTATAAGCAGTAAATATATTTTTAGATTTTGACCATGGGAATGGGTTTCAGCCATATTAATGTTCTCTAGACGCAGTTCTCTTTCTTCAAATTAGAGTACAGTTAATTAAAGAGATAAATAAATAAATCTCTTCACAAAAGAGGGAAGGAAGAAAAGGAGAGGAAAAAGCTTTGCAAACTTAATGTGCTTCCACTGTGCTTTCTAGAGCATGTGAATTAGAAAGCCTCTAAACACAAGGCCAGTTATGATGCTCATTACTTAATTGAAAGTTAAGTGCCTCTTTGCAACTCCATAGTATATGCCTCTACAAAAATACACATGTTTACATTCACACAGAAATATATGTAGATTTCTGCCATTACTTTGAATAAAAAGATAGCTGTATATTAATTATATCAGCCACAAAGTGGCTCTATGACGAACTTAGAATCATAGAATCATAGAATAGTTAGGGTTGGAAAGGACTTTAAGATCGTCTAGTTCCAACACCCTTGCAATAGGCAGGGACATCTACCACTAAACAATGGCACCCAAGGCTCTGTCCAACCTGGCCTTGAACACACCACCAGGGATGAAGCATTTGCAGCTTCCCTGGGCAACCCATTTCAGTGCCTCACCACCCTTACAGTAAAGAACTTTTTCCTCAGGTCCAATCTAAACTTCCCCTGTTTAAGTTTGAACCCATTACCCCTTGTCCTCTCACTACAGTCCCTCATGAAGAGTCTCACCCCAGCATCCCTATAGGCCCCTTCAGATAGTGGAAGGCTGCTATGAGGTCAAAGAACCGTTAGGGTTAGAAAGGACCTTAAGATCATCTAGTTCCAACACCTCTACTATGGATAGGGACACCTCACAATAAACCATATCACCCAAGGCTATGTCCAACCTGGCCTTGAAGACCGCCAGCAATGGAGCATTCACAACTCCCCTGGGCAACACATTCCAGTGCCTCACCACCCTACAGTCCCTAACGATGAGTCCCTCCCCAGCATCCCTATAGGCTCCCTTCAGAAACTGGAAAGCTGCTATGAGGTCTCCACGCAGCCTTCTCTTCTCCAGGCTGAACAGCCCCGTCTTTCTCAGCCTGATTTCATAGAGGAGGTGCTCCAGTCCCCTGATCATCCTCGTGGCCCTTCTCTGGACTTGTTCCAACAGTTCCATGTCCTTTTTATGTTGAGGACACCAGAACTGCACTCAGTACTCCAAGTGTGGTGTCACAAGAGCAGAATAGAGGGGCAGGATCACCTCCCTCATTCTACTGGTCATGATCCTTTTGATGCAGCCCAGGATATGGTTAGCTTTCTGGGCTGTGAGCACACACTGCTGGCTCATGTTAAGTTTCTCATTGACCAACATCCCCAAGTCCTTCCCCACAAGGCCGCTCTCAATCTCTTCTCTGCCCAACCGGTAGCTCTGCCTGGGATTGCTGCAACAAAAGCTTGTTATTTTGTTTTGAAGTAAAAGACCTCAGGTTTCCTTATCAAATTTCTTAGGAAATCACTGCAAGATTTGTAGCAAACAATGATAAATTAAATGCCTAAGAGAAAGGAACTCCTAGGATTACTTGGTTTATATGAGGTGTCCTTAGTTCTTTTGCACATTACTTTACTGCTTTCTTGATTTCTACATTCACCTGAGAAGGTGGTGTTGATAGCAGATAAATGGTCATTGGAACTGACTCTAGTGTTCCTGGTGTCAGAGGAGTGTGCAACTATGTAGCACAGTCCTCTGACCAAACCCCAATTCCTCTTGAAGGGAATTTGGAATTAACCTCTCACTATTTGCACAGCTGATATCCTTAGATTGATACATTTGAAGTCTGAAATATTTTATACTGCTGAATTTTAGGCATATAAATAACCTGTTTGAAAACAGACTACTCATAATTTTGAAGTTATTTCATACATTAAGGTACTACCCTAAACAATATAGAAAATACGATAAAGCTGTGAGGATGAAAAGAGTGATTTTCCCCCAGGTTTGTGAGTACAGCACCTTAATCAATGAACAGTCAAAAGCTGAAAATTGAATAAAAATGAGGAATAAAAAAAATTTGTTTTCTTCTGTATTACTGTTTGAATAATATACTCCACTAAAGAAGTTTATGGCCCATAAATACATTTATGCCGATCAGAACATCTAGCATAAAGTCGACATGTTTTTTATGCAGTTCAAGAAACTGAACTTAAATGAACTGAGATAGGAAAACCAGGACAAACTGGAAGTTTTTCCATGGATATTTTATACATTTATCACAAAACTGGGAATAAAAACATGTAGTGGATTTTCTTTTTCTTTATGTTTTTCCCGTAAAACCTGTAAAAATGAGGCATATGAAAACATTATAGGAATGTGTGTTGCAAATTAGTTTGGGTTTTAGAAAAAATTTCTTAAATATTAACACATATTTTTCTAGTAGGAAAACATAGTTTATTGTAATTATTAGCTACCACTGCGACCATCTACATTTTGCCCTTTTCACGAATAGTGAGAAAAATTACAAAATTCAAATTTTCAATTCAAATAAGTAAGATGGCAAAATAGATGCAGAGCTGCAAACTCTTCATGTTTTCTCTGGTACTGTGTTTAGGGACATACTTTGGTTTTAAAAGATAGTCTATAAAGAAGACTAAGGAATTAAGTCTACTGAAACCAGTGTCATCACCTGATAAAACGTAACTGAAATATATTCATTTATCATACATTATTTTTAAGAATTTTCATACAAAATGAGACTTTGCTTGAAGATAATTCTCAAAAAGATAAAAATTGAAAATACATTTACAAAAAAAAAAAAACCTTAAACCATATAAAGAATTTTATGTTAGTTTGAATAAAATGTGGTTTGAAAAAGAAAGAAAACATTAATGTCCTTGTTTGCATGTGCAAGATATATTTAGGCTACATTTATATGTGTTTCCTGTTCAGCAACAGAACTTAGTTAAAGAATATCTTTTAATTCTGGCAGTCATAGTGTGTTAACAAAAAGAACCAGTCTCTGAGATTCTGGGATCATAGGATTATTTTGAGCTTCAGAATTAATTATCAGGACTTTGAACTGGAGGTACAGAAACAGACATTACATTGTGCTTGTTGGTCCCTGCGCTTACAAGATCAGCAGTTGTATTCCTGGGCAACTATCAGTATACAATTCCCTGTTTTGTTTGGGTGCTTTGTGGGGGGCTTCTTTTTTATTTTTTGGTTGTTTGTTTGGGTTTTGTGGTTGTTTTTTTTGGTTTTTTTTTTGGTTTTTTTTTTGGTTTTTTTTGTGTTGTAGTTTATTTTTTTTTGTGGGAGAAACCTTGTGACACAAAACAGCCAAAAAATCTGAAAAGACAGTTCTGTATGCAGCATGCAAAAAACTAGGCAAGCTCAGTAACTTACAATAAAAATGGAAAACAAGTAGTCCCAACAGATTAAAACAGAGAAGTCAGAATGCATATGCAAGCCCTTCGTCATATACAGACTAAACCTAAATTACATCCAGGGTTTTTCCTTATATGTGGGTTAGTATGCCTAGAAATTATCTCATTCCTCATTCACAAAAGTATAGTGTCATACAACCAACTGATCAACTTCCGAGCAAATCTTAGGAAACAGCAAAGATTCTGGTAAACAGTAAATACTAAGTCGATGAATAAGGAAATAGCAAACTCATTTCATTCATTCTGAACAGTGTCCATCTGTTAGCACATGATAATGTTATTGAAGACAATAGATGAAACAATGACAGCGTGGTGTGTATGACTTGTACCCACAGTCCTGAAGAAATCCTCCCTCAATACAGTGAGTGTCCTACAGTGACCACTGTTGTCACTCTTCATTGAAAGAAAAAGCTTAGATGGCTGAGGATAAACAGATTGCAGGAAATGAGATATTCCTGGATTTTACTGATACAGTGTTCTCAATGAGTATATGAATATCTATGTTCCAGATAACATAGTAATTCTCTGCTGTCCTTACTGTAATTTTGAATCCCACATCAAACCTCAGTTCAGAATACTTGTCTCAGTGTTAAGTCTTCCCACAGTCTTCCTACAAGCCCTTTTTCTGGATTGTCCATGGTGAAATCAAACCCTATGTGGTAAGGCAAGCTGCTTTCTTTTTCTCATTTCTGTAGACAAGCAAGGAAAGGAGGTCATTCATACCTGGACCTTTGTATTTGAGTGATTTCACAAATTAAAAGGTGGAGCTAAGAGTTACAACTAGATGCAAGATAACATACTGTCATGGGTTCAGCAGCAGCAGCAGTCATTTTTCCCCTTTAAGTAGTAGCTGGTGTAGCACTGTGCTCTGGATTTTCGGCTTGGGAACAGTGCTGATAACACCAGTGTTTATAGTTGCAGTTCAGAATATTTTGGTTTGACCAAGGACTTTCTGAGTCTCATGCTCTGCCAGAGAAGAGGGGAAGCCAGGAGGAAGCGGAGACAGGGCACCTGACCCAAACTGACCAAAGAGGTATTCCATACCACAGTACATCATGCCCAGTTTCACATCTGGGGGCGGGTACCTGGAAGAGTTCGGTTCACAGCTCGATCGTTGAGTGGTGAGCAGCTCTGTCCTCTTCCCTTGTTTTTTCTCTGGTCATTGTTGTTATTGGTGGTGGCAGTGGTGATTTATGTTATACCATAGTTACTGAACAGTTCTTATCTCAACCCGTGGGAATTGCATTCTTTCGGTTCTTCTTCCCATTTCCCCCCCACCCCTTGAAGTGGGGGGGAAGAAGGTGGGAGGAGTGAGTGGGCAGGCAGATTGATTTACGCCTGAAGCCACGACACATACTCACTGCTTTTAGTGACTGAGTGAAATTTGTCTGTACATCATACCTGTGTCTGTACCAACATTCTGGTACTTAAACCAAATGTCCACAGCTGCTCAAGCTGCTTATTAACCAGCTCTATCTCTGCCTGTAGAACGGATCAAGTCATCTGTCTGTCAACACAAAGAAACTAACACATGAGTCGGAGCTCACTCTCTAGATCTCCTCATAAAGGCAAGAAGTTTGGGTATGCCATGAATACAGCCACCCAAAAGTAATCGAGACAGCCAAACTATTCCTTCCAATCAAATAGTTAATAGCTGTTTTGAAATGATGCTTTGGTTTAGAGTCAATAAAAGCTTATGGGGAAATGCAAGATCAAATACTGAGAGTTGGTTGTTCTCAGCTTAAGCATTCCAGTATCTGAAGGGGGCCTATAAGGACGCTGGGAAGGGGTTCTTCATTAGGTATTGCAGTGATAGGACAAGGGGTAATGGGTTCAGACTTAAACAGGGGAAGTTTACATTGGATATAAGGAAGTTCTTTACTGAAAGGGTAGTGAGGCACTGGAATGGATTGCCCAAGGAAGTTGTGAATGCTCCATCGCTGGCAATGTTCAAGGCCACACTGGACAGAACCTTGGGTGGCATGGTTTAGTGTGAGGTGTCCCTGCTCATGGCAGGGTTGTTGGAACTAGACGATCTTAAAGTCCTCTCCAATCCTAACTATTCTATGATTCAATAATTCTATGATTTTGGAAAAGAGAGGGCTTCTGTGGAAAAAACAAATAAATAAATAAATAAAGCACTGAGTGATGGTGGTATATGTTTGTGTGTCCAGGAGTTAGAAAAAATTGTTTAGAAAGTAGATAACTGCCTGTGGTGGGTCCCTGGTCATGGAGTCATGACATTAATATGAACATACTCTATTTTTTTTTTCTTTTCAAAAGAGCATGGTGCTCTGTACTTAACATTATCTGATCATTACACTTTCCTAAAGGAAACATCAGCGATGGATTCGGGAATATCACCAGGCGATGATTTTCAATGATCTTTGATCTCTGAACCAAAAAATATTTCCTAAGGTAGATGGAGGCAATTATTAGAAAGATAAGATTTATGGCATGCAATTATGGGAAATATTCTCTGTAATTAGGATTGCTTATGGCTTTTAGTAGATGGAGTGTAGGAATTCGATCTATCACCAGTCATACCTATACCCCTTGAATGAAAAATGGTGCATAAAATATCCTTGTAAAAATGTATATTTTCTTTGTACGCATTACTAAGGTTGAGGAAACCAAGCTGAAATAACTGGATTTCAAAAACTGTTTTATTAACAAGATGGAGATATATAAGTTCTAACTCTTGATTTAGCTAACAGCCCCACAAGTGTTTAGATGACTGTAGCATTCTCAGGGGTCCTTACATTGTTATTTGCAAACTGATGAACCTACGAATCTTCAGTATTGTTCTCAAGGGTAAGTAGTTTCATTTTGCAGACAGTTGTATAGTTTGTCTATCCTCTATGTTTTTACAATTTTTCTCTTGAACTGTATACACCATGAAACTATGGCTAACATTCAGCTATACAGTCAGTCTTTTTTGCCTTAAGTTTTCTGGTAAAATCATAAGGTTTCTCAAACAGGGGTTTTGTGTCCTTGTTGCAGCTCTTATATATTTAGTCACAAGTCATAGTCTTATACTTCTTTTATGGTCACATCAGTCTCAATCACTAACACCTATTTTTTATTTCATATATTTAAACCAGATTTTAATATTTTTGCATGTACAATGCATTAAACTTTCATAGATTCAATTTCATTATTCTGCAATTAAATGCCATAAGGTAATTGCTCCATTTTTCTCCATGCTATACATAAAAAAGAGAAAGTTCTGCAGGCATTAGTAGCTTGAACAGGTAGTATCTCAGGATTCTTACAGTCTCCAAAGTATTCGGCTTTCTTGGTTAACTGAGTAATTAAGATGTGCAGCTAATTACAGGTTTTAGCCCCTAACAGAATCTGCCTGCTTTTGCATCAGTAATTTCATTAGCTATTATTGTTCAAACCTCCCTTTAAAAATGGTCAAGACTTCATTCAGCTACCAAAAATCCTGTGTTCCCCCAGCAAAGACATTTAAAGCTTTTCACTGAGTATTCAAGGGTTACATGCCATAGTTTTGTAAATTTTAGCACTAAGGTTTTATGGAGTTGGAGGGTTTTTTTTCTGTATCCCTAGAATTCTCACCTTCCCTATCTGTGATATATACAACACCTATAATGTAAGGAAACCACATGAACACATTTCAATTTCAAATTGCCACATTTATTAATAATTAACAAAGATATAGATCTCTATGACATAAATGATAGCTACTCTGAATGATTTGAGATCATAGATATAGTTACTCGGAGTAACAAATTTAGAGGGAGCAAAGACAAAATCTATCCGCATGGCCTAGGAATTGAGCAAAAATATTTTCAACAATGTATACAGAAAAATGCTTGGAAAAAAAAAGCTGACTCTTCTATTCCTGTAGTTGCTCAGCTAATGTCATTTTCATAGCTGGATAAAAGTCTTCATACTGTGCCTCATTTATTTACTTTGCATCAGAAATGTTGACTTAGATTTACAAATAACATAGATACGGAGAAGTACAGAGCACTGGACTTATATGTGTTGTCCATATACAGTGTTAAGAATAGCTTTTGTATTTTTACTACCAGAATAAAAATGACAAAATTAGTTATGGGTTTACTTATTAGCTAAGAATATTTTCATGGTCTATTAAGGAACGACAACTTTCTGAGGTATTGAATCCAAACCTCTCCTACTGTCACTGAATATGGACAATATTCTCGTTTTGAAACCTATCAACTTCCTTTTCAATACTCAATAGATTATTTTTTTTTTAAATTGGTGCTATAAGCACTTTAATCTGGCATACAACTTTTTGTGGGTTTTCTTTTTACTTTCCTTAAATAAGACTGTAAAAAGACCATTTTTTTTGGAATTATAGGAGACAATAATAACCATAATTTTTCATCAATTCTATATATAGATCTGTATAGATAAATATAGTCTTGGTCAGTGTATTTTTTAAAAAAATAAAGACAAATATACTAAATCCCGAAGGATTCAGCTAAATAATAAATTGTTTTACACTTTTTTTCAGTATTCTCCAAATATCTTCTTTTTCTACCCAGGGAACATAACTGACTATCTCCTATTATTCTGGTGAAATCAGTAGCGCAAAACTTACAAATGCTGATGCATTGCACTATAGGAATTTAATTTTTTTTTTCTATGACAACTGTGATTGACTGAGTTACTCTTACTTACTTCTATTTCCAAACATTCTGAAAGAAGCTGATTTTGAAAAGATTTCCAAATTTTTAAAGTCACTAGATGTATGTAAAGGCACCAGCAATGGTCTTTTATTTGTATTTTTGATAATGCTACAGTCTTCCTTCAGACCAAATCTTATTTCTGATGTGTTTTTTTGTTGTTGTTTTTTTTTTTTTAACTCTCAATAGAGAAGCTATATTAATAGCAATAAAAAGCCCTACTTTTCCTTTCCTACTTTACCTTTTCCCAAAACATTCTTGAATGAAAAGAACCATTTCCCCTCCCTAGCTTTACATGCAGTTTTCCATTCTAAAGTATTCTACTGAAGGAGAGATGTGTAGCTGCATATAGTAGCAAGAGAAATGTTTCCCTGAAAAGCTAGAATTTTTCCTTACAGGTGCAGAGCACAAAAAAAAGGACAGATCTTAGAGATTGATGGAAAAATAATTTCTTTCAGTGTTTGGTAATATTTAGCAAATGACCTGGCTGTCTTGAAACTCCAAACAAATAAGATTACTTCTATATAGGCCCAGATCACTGGTCGATATAAAATAAATGAAGCTTCTTTGACATAGAGGCACCAACTCATTAATCTACATGAACACCGCCCTGGACTTCGAGAGCAGACTTTGGCCTCTTCAGGAACCTGTTCAGTAAGATTCCATGGGATATAGCCCTAGAGGGCAGGGGGTTCCAAGACTGTTGGTTGATATTCAAGGATCACCTGATGCAAGCTCAGGAGCAAAACATTCCTACAAGAAGGAAGTACTGCAGGAAGGCCAGGAGACCTCCTTGGAAGGACGAGGAGCTGCTGAGGAAAATTTGAAGATAAAAAGAGGCTTATAAAGGGTAGAAGCAAGGACAAGTGGCCTGGGAAGAATACAGGGATGTTGTGCAGGAAACTAGGGACCAGGTTAGGAAAGCTAAGGCCCAGTTAGAATTAAATTTGGCTAGGGATGTTAAGGATAACAGGAAGGGATTCTATAGGTACATTGCAAACAAAAGACAGGCTAGGGACAACGTGGGCCCTCTTCAGAAGCCATCGGGAGAACAGGCTACCATGGATATGGAGAAGGCTGAGGTTCTTAACGATTTCTTTGCCTCAGTCTTCACTGGAAAATGTTTTGACC